>BSBK01003511.1:2500-225000 GCA_027943335.1 Chamaecyparis obtusa | reverse complement strand
CTTGTCATGAGTCTATCATTGCTACTTTTCATATTACTTAATTTAGTGAAGACCCAATTGATAGCTTCCTTGGCATGTTCTGCCTTAGAGGAATGATCAACAAAGAGACCTTTCAAATTGTCATTCATAGGTGTTAACAATCCCATCCACGTTGTTGATAGCTTCAGTCAGCTCACTCAAAAAGACAGGGAAGGGTTTATCACCGAGACCCATCGTTTCAAGAATATTAATTCTTGCCATGAGTCTATCATTGCTACTTTTCAGATTACTTAATTCAGTGAAGACCCAATTGATAGCTTCCTTGGCATGTTTCACCTCAGAGGAATGATCAACAAAGAGACCTTTCAAATTGTCATTCACATTTGAAGGAACCTTCGTACAGGGGGGTCCCTGAGTAATAGTGTCAAACTCCTTAGAAATGACCACAGGGAAGGAATCCTTAGGGGAAATGTGAATTCCCCTAGATTTATTTTCTTTCTTAGAAATCCCCTCCTACTTCTCAGTGAATTCCCTATCCTCCGCAGTGTCACCATCATTCCCTGACGAAGAGTTCTCCAGGCAAGACTTTCTTTTCCAGCCCGCAGGATTCCTGGAAGAGGAAGCAACACTCTTCACAACACCTTTCCTTTCTTGTTGAGGTTAGTAGTAGTTTCTTGCGAGGACTCAGAGTCATAATCCAACTCAGTGTCAAAATCTTCCCCATCATCTTCTTCCTCCTCGTAGTTGTCATTACTAGAATCTGAGGGTTTGGCCTTTTGAGGATCAGGTGAGTTGGACATAAAGTTATCATAGATAAGGAGCATGAGGCCCTCATGCATGACATGATTACCAATGGGGTTTTCCTGGGCATCTTTTATGCTAGTATTCAAGGAATTCAACAGATAATATGGGAAAGAAATCTTGTCCCCATAACGAAAAATGGTTTAGGATAACAAAATGGTAACCATAAACCCTAGAAAACCTACCATCTAGGGTGATTGCATTACAACAAAAAGAACCCTACGCCAAACCTTCTTGATAAAAGTCAGGGAATAATAAGACTTCTTCTTGCTCTTAACCAGATGGGTCTTTTCATCATCTTCTTTTGGGAATTTCCTGATGGCCACATCATTTAGGTGTTTGTCTCTGTAAAATTTCCTACCATCTTTAAAAAGGCTCGTAACATCAACAATGACATCCTTTGTAATTTTGATGGTAGAGACACCCAACACAATCTTACCATTTCTCTAGTTCTTAATGAAATAGTTGGTAACCACTTTGTCCTTCCCACGAAGTCTCTCCAGGTAACCATCCAGGCCTCCTTTCTTTAACAATCTCCAAACTTTTTCCTTATTTTTCCAGTTCTCACATGACACAGGTTCCGTTCGCTTCCTATTTCCACCCATTTCAAAACACAAAATACCTTTCTCTGAAAAGACCTTGAAATTATAAGTATGCAAACAACAATACACCCAGTTCCAATATAAAGCCAAAAAAATAGCCAAAAACACCTAGAAAGTATGTCGCTTCTTCCGCCAATAAATGCCCAAATGGCACTTGACGTCATTGATATGTTGAGATATAAAACTCCGTGTGCTAGATGCCATCATTAATTTGAGTAGTCACAGCTCTGTGGGTATGATCATAAATCAACAATAATTTGATCTTGTATGGAATATCCAGCTCATTCCACCATTCCATGATTTCGCTTGTGTTAACAACCTCGTTTGCAAAACCATTTGCCACCACATTCACCTCCCTGAACCCGTGGGATATATGGCATAACTTAAAATCATTTATGATCTCCTTAGCCATAAGTATGACATTATTAATGGACCAAGAGGGAGTACTAACACCTTTTAGACAATTAATAATATTACTTGAGTCACCCTCAATCCATACCTTAGAACAATTGCAATCTCTGGCTAATTTGATAGCATAGTACACCGCCATTGCTTCAGCCACGTGATTAGATTGGACGCCAAGAGGGGAAGCAATGGCTGCCTTCAAAGTACCTTTGTCATCTCTGATAACTCCATTGCATCCCACCTTTCCAGGGTTTCCTTTGGAAGCCCCATCAAAATTAATCTAAACCCAGCCAACAGGCAAAAGGCCCCAAACCGCTTCCTCCCTGGAAATGTTAGAAGTACCATCAAAATACTTCAAGTTCAACATCCATTGAAGACAAATCGGTGATCAGAAGGAGATGAAGGCAAGGGAAGATCTCTCAACAAGTTAACATTTTTAGAAGTAGCCCTCCTAATTTTGAATTCAATCACATCAGGATGGAGAGCCAAATTGTGGAAAATACAGTTATTTCTCTCTTTCCAAATTCCCCATAGAGTGTGAGGGAGAATAAAAGTCCAGAGAGTCTTGAGAGACTTGCCATTGAAGGGACAACACCATCCCATAAACATCTCCTGAATACCTCTAGGAAAAGGCCAACATAAAGAGAAAGAGGAGAGGATCTTAGACCAGATAGAGACCGCAAAAGGACAATGGATGAAGATGTGATCCACCGATTCCTGATCTTTCAAACAAAGGCTGCATCTATTGGTTAAATAACTTGTTTAATTGAATCAATATTCACATTTTTATGCATACCAAAACCAAATACAAATTTTTCGTAATACAAAATTACTTGGAAATTTTTAAATACATCCCATTGTTTAGATTAATAAATATGCAATCTTAAAAAATATGTTTTATTTTTTCAACATGTTGATAAAAATCATATTCCACTAATTTAGTTATGATCCATTTCAATTTGTTCCCAACAAACAAATTGCAATCTAAAATTTCTAGACCAACACTTATGTTTCAAAATCAGCTTTAAATTTTCTTAATTTGAACACTTAATTCTCGTTCAAAATTAAAAGCTAAATTTACATTTCTATTTGAAATTAAAATAATTAAAATTAAAAGCTAAATTTACATTTCTATTTGTAACTAAAATAATTAGAAGATCATGAAGATATATTTGAATATAAATCTTTAAAAAAATAAAATTAAAATGATTAAAATGTAGTCATCTCCAATCCTAAAATTATTCTAATACAAAATTTCATAAAAAGATAAAAAAGAGTTAATTGTTCGGATAAGAACTAATTTGCACCAGCTTAGATGTGACATTACAAGATGGATGATATCTACAGAATAGTGGGCATACAGAAGATGTTGCTATTGCACCAAGAAGTGGTGGAGACAAAATTATATTACATCATTGAGTGCTTAGTCTAAAGGATATTCATATCAATTACATTGATACAATAAACGTGAACA
The DNA here is from genome assembly GCA_027943335.1 of Chamaecyparis obtusa. NCBI lineage: Eukaryota > Viridiplantae > Streptophyta > Pinopsida > Cupressales > Cupressaceae > Chamaecyparis > Chamaecyparis obtusa. Next base: position 221,739 of record BSBK01003511.1, on the reverse strand, counting down.
CCTTGAATAAGTTGTTCAAAGAACAAAATATAATAAAGGCTACAAATTTCCTCACCAAGATAAATAAAGAAGATCCAAATCGTGGAAGGAAAAAAAATCTAATTGGTGGGACCCTATGTTTGGGACTTGACTTGCTTTTCTTTATTTTGGCTACGTGACACTAATAGATTTTTTTTTGATGAATAGTCCTTTCCATTAAAGCATAATTAAAAGTACATATTCACAAAAAAAGATGAGGGATACAAGATCACCCCACGAGAGTTCACACGATACCAAGCCCAGACAACAGTAGTAATATCAACTATTCATCAAAAAATAACATGGGTATAACCTAGGAGGAAATCCACCCTAAACGGCCAAAGCAATGCCAGTTGAGGGAGGATCAAGATCACCCTTTTTGCCCCATACATCAACAGGGCTAGGAGTCGGGTCCGAGAGGGATCATCCATCTCTAGCTTTATCTTCTTCTTCTTCATCCTTTTTGGTGGGAAAAATTGCAAGAGTTAGCCATGGAAGCCACTTGGAAGAAGTGGGCTAGGAAGAGTCTCTGCTAGTGTCTGGCCAACTAGAGCCACCAGGAGCAGCGAGAGTAGAGCTAGCAGAAGGTCAAGCTGAGGCAAAACTAGCACGGGGTGGGGAAACTGAGTGACACCTCTATGAATCTCTTCCCCCGCTAGAGGAGTGACAAGGGGCCTTGGAATGGGACATTTGTGAGTGGTGTGTACAGGAAATGTAGCCACGACGATGCCCACAAAGTGGAGACCTGTCATCGAAGGCATAAATATTTGGCAACACTCTGACAATTGTACGAGGGGCATCGCCCCAATGTTGAAGTAGCTCTTGCAAGTGGGCTACTTCTAGTGCCACTTTATTGGCTTGCGCTTGAATCTACAAGATGACATTATTATATATACATGCTTCAGTGTACATAGAAACATTAATATCAAGAAAGTTGTGAGTGAATAAAAAAACATTTCTATCTTTCCAAAAAGTGAAGAGGATTTCCATTATGAAAACATGCCATATCTGCAAAACCATATGCCAAGAAAATGGTTAAGGCTTGAAGGGCCAAAAACAATCATGAATCTAGCTCTAGTACTGTTGAGCTCTTCTGCAAAACCAGAAGATATGGCTGAAATATTCTGGCTGCCCACAGAAAGGGCACTGAGGATTTGACACACCCAGATGCCGAAGCCTAAAACCCAAGGGCAAGCCTTGGAAAAGATTACACCAGGCAAAGTGATCCACCTTGGGCTTTGCAACAACAGAACAAATTGTAATAAATCTAAGTCTCCAGGCTTTTTGAGAAGATTGCAAATGCCACTGTTGGTTAAGAAAGGAAACCATAAGAAAATGGGGAACCAACTAGTGGTATCCCATCTTGGGCTTGTAGTTACAAAGCGAAGTACAAGAATAGAACTTCCAGTCCTTCCACCAAGGCTTGACAAAATTCATGCCAATCTTATGAAGCATATTCAGAGGCAGAGTTGAGACCACTAGGTCAAAAGTCTGTCAATCTGGGCAAGAAAGACAAAACTGTACCTAAAGGTCATGCCATGGCCAAAGATTCATAGTGGCTTTGGAGAAAAGATCTTTAGAAGTGTGAATACCGCGTTTATGAAAGTGCAAAGCACAAACTCTTGGGACTTTAGCAAGAGGAAGCCCTTGAGATTGAATAAGCGGAGACCACCAAAGATTATGCTGGTTGAATGAAAGGCTATCACGAAAACCATCCCTTGCCCATCTAAGCAAGGGTTTGAGGGCCTCCCAGAAATGCTAGATGCTTTTGAAAATGAAAATGCCTTGAATTAAACCGGGTCTCTCATAACCAGAAGGGTTTGAAAGCCAATCCCCTTTCAAGAAGGTCTACAGACAAGAAAACCAGATGAAATGCAATGCTTAAGAAGAATCTTCTAGGCTTCATTGCCAAAAATGGCTTTGATAACCCACTTAGCATGTAAGGCCAAGCCTTGCTTCTAGGTAGAAAGAAGGCCAAGGTCTCCAGACTCCCTGGGGGGACAACAATACTCCTAGGTGACTCTGTGAAAACCATGATGATAAGCTCCAGAAGCCCAAATGAAATCTTGCAAGAGTTTTTCAAGCTTTCTATAAGAAGCTTTTGACAAGGCCCAACAAGAAGAATAATAGACATGCATAGAAGCCAACACTTCTGAACAAATCTAAAATTTACCAACCAAGGAAAGAGGCTTGGTAACCTAATATGCTAGCTTCTTTTCAATTCGAGCAAGAACGACATTCCAAAGCTCCATGAGCGACCCTTGAAAGGCAAAGGGTATGCCAAGAAAGAAAAAAATTTCTTCGTGTTGAATCCACTTCCACCCATATTAGAGAATCCAAGTTGGAACCGAAAGAAATGATAATCTGGAGCATTGAGTTTTATGCCACTGGATGGCAAAACCAAAGGCAAGACAAAATGTATCAAGCCATCACTCGCATTGCGAGGTTTCTCCACATTTATGGTAGGCAGTTGGCCATGCACCACTGGTGTTCCTATGACAGACACTAAGGATCTACGTGCTGCCACTGAAGCTATGGCTTCAAATCCCTTCAACTTCGACTTGCAGGTTAGGGTTTCCCAACTTTTCCACCACAAGCATATTGCAGATCAACATTGATGCAGGAGCATCCTAGGTGTAAGAGAAATCTTGCATCATCCAAAAATATTTCTGGTTTTCTTTTCAATAAGGGCTATCTTGTGCAGAGCTGCTATTTATGGAAACTTGCTATCTTTAGTAAGTTGGTCATATGATCTCGAAATGTTCTGGTTTTAGAGTTGGAGGTTCATCTTAGTCATATCAGCCTGCTAGTAAAGTTTCATTGCTAGATCAAGTCTAGTTTTGAAGATATTGAAAATTTTCAGTTTTGGAAATAGGGTACAGAAACTTTGAACTCAATTTTGAAGGCTTTAGAGGCCTCGGATGAGGTCGAAACTTCAGGTCAATGAAGGAAGGCTGTAGTGTTGTCTTAGGTAATTCGGGGCAGTTCTGGGTAGTAGATCTGGGTATTGAATTGAGGCTTTGTCCTACAAAATATTGTAAGGGAATGCCCATGTGGCTTTGCATATTGTAATTCTGAAAGTTTGTAATTCCACATTTGTGGAGATAATAAGAAGCCCATTTTCTGTTCTTGCATATTGTTGTTGTTTCTCTATTTCTATTATGTGTTTGTGGTATTAAGGGGAGCACCCTTCATCAAGACACCTATCATCAAACATGCTGCCAGAGGAGCTCAAGTCAAGGCCAACTTGCACTTGCTCAAAGTGAGGATAAAGCTTCTAAAGAATTTTTTCTTGCTCTTAGAGGTTGTCATTCTTCCCTTGGCATAAAAAGAATCAAGGAAGGTCATTCAATGCTTTTAGATATCCTTCAAGCATTTGTTAGACATTATGAGAAGGTTTTCACGATGCAGGAAAGTTCCCTTGCCAGTGACCAAGCATTGAAGGACTATATTTTTGGTATCTTTTGTGACCCTTGAAAATCTCAAGGAAGCCGTCTCTTCAATGGTAGATGATAAGGCTCTTAGCTGTGATGGCTTTCCTTGTGAGTTCTGGCCTTATGTTGGTCCCGCTAGAAGCCTTTCATTCTCAAACACTTGCTTAGATCATCAACAAAGGCAATATTAGGTTCATCCCTAAAGCAGGGGATCTTGATGATATTTGTAATTGGAGGCCTATCACTTTGCTTAATTATTGCCAAAGCCTTGGCCCTCAAAATCCGTCATATTTTGCTTCTCATTGTTCAGCCAAAACGAATTGGTTTTATTAAATCCATATTAATTCTCAACAACATTATTGCTGTCTAGGAGGGCATGGAATGGGCTTGACGCTCCAACATATGCTATTTTTGTCAAAATAGACTTTGCCAAAGCCTATGATCACATCAAATGACCTTTCATTTTTGCGATGCTTAAGGCTCTGGTTTTAGGCTCAGATTCATTCAATCAGTCCTAATGCTTTTTGGAGATGCCTTTGCGTGCATCACCATCAATGGCCGATAATCTTCTGCCTTTGGGTTATTCAAATCTATTCGCCAAGGTTGTCCTATAGCCCCTTCTTTATATGTTCTTGCAACCAATAGATTATTTGCCTCGTTAACTTATTAAAAATATGCATTCATTCGATCCTAAGAAAATTACACTCTTAAGAATACAAAAAATCATAGAAAGATAAAAAAAATGCCTGTGTGCTTCAAAAAAATCCCTGTGTGTGATAAAAAACATACACAATCAAATCCAGAAGCACACACAGGGATTTGAAATGGATTGTGGAAATCTGATACTTTTAGATAAAAAAACTTTAAACTTTAAACTTTATTTTATAGTTCATGACACCAGACATATGTTTTTGGGTCTACATATGGTGACAATGATATGGGACTACCTCGTACTCCTTGTGAGAGGCACCTAACTGTGCTACAATCGAGGTGTACATACCCTACCCCCTTGTGGGATTTGAATTTGTGACCTCTCTTTCAAGAATACAAGTTCTCCACCACTAAGCCAACTCAGGCCAAAAGGAATTAGTGATTGCAACCAGAGAAGAAACGTCCTGGTCTACAGGCAGCCCTAGCCCTAGAGATGCCGTGATGAGGTCTAAGAAGAAATTATTATCGAGGAAGTGAATCCACAACTAGTTTCAGAAGAGCTTTGCCTCTAACGTGAAAGGACAAACATTTGCGCCCTGCAATCCAATCAATAAGTTAGAGAGATTGCTTTGTTAACTGGATGATAACACGAAGGTTTCCATTTTTCTTATTGTTGTATTGAGAATGATCTAAGCGCGTGGAAGATGAAGAATTAAGAGGAAACGAAGTGGTCGATGCCCTTCACATCACCTTGAAAACAAGAAAATTGAACAGGTTTGGCGATGCATAGCCCTGCCTCTATAGGTTTTTGGTTCTTGAGCATGTCTCAAACACTTGCTCCTACTTTTATTTTTTGAGCTTTCAGTGCAGATCGCCACTCCTGCTGTTTGTTACTGCAGGGGCCACACCTTGGTTGGATGCAGTTCCGATACCCCAGGAATTCTTCACCCACAGAAAAAAAAAGAGGGTTGCCACAACTAGATAAAATCTTTCTCCTCTGTGAATTGTAAAAGCTAATTTCCATCACTCTGCTTAGCCGACAAGAATTTTTGCCCTACCTGATTGAGTGTTGGCTCAAAGACAAAAATAAATAATAAACCGATCACACTGGGCAATCCATGCAGTGGGGAACAAAAGCATGGTAAGCACTATTGTAGGTTAGCAAGGGGTACCCAAGAAGGGCATTAAAAATCTACACAGTTGATTTCAGAAAAACAATCTAAGAATATTGCGAAAGTGTGGAAATTTCATGTCTATAAGAGATATCCAAGTTTAAAGGAGAGGAATCTATGAGGCACTATAAGACTTTGAAACAAGTTGAAAGGTAAACGGACAAGATGATAAGACAATTTGACAATGGTCTTTTCCAGCCACCTTGCAAGGTGTAGAAATTGATTGGTAGACAAAAATTGACCAAGCCTCCGAAACCCATGGGAGAGATTAAGGAAGGCATTTGAAGAAGAATAAATTGAAATAAACAAATCACTGAGCCAAGAAATCACTTAAAGGAAATTTTTGGACGGTTTATGGGTTTCTACTCCCTATTAAAGAGGCCCTTGCCATAAGATGATAACATACAAAGAAGAAATAACTACTAAACAACATAACCAGTCCAACACAAAGAAAAGAGCTAACATATTTATACACCGAGCTAAACAGAGAAAGACCAAAAACTTCTAACAACAAAAAATTTCCAACCCAAACAAACAGAGCAAACCAAAAAAGTAAACATTATTGTCCAACATGCAAACACTAGGGCAAGTGAGACAACTCAATGTTCCATCCCATTCATTAGAGGAGCAGTCAATTTATGATTATGGAGGCTATTGTTGAGATCATTGCCAAACACTGTGTCTAGCTCACCGATGAGCATGAATGGACCCACTGCCACTTCCAACCATAGAATTTGATACCCTGAATCAACTCCACCCTCCGAATAAAATGCACTAGACAGCCATTCTGTAGGACGGGCATAGTATATTATCACACCATTATGTTAGAGACTACCATGTTCTTTATTACCGGTTGGTTGCAGTCCCAATGACCCAGGAATTCTTCACTCACAGACAAAAGAAGAGAGGTGCCACAACTAGATATAATCTTTCTCCTCTGTGAATTGTAAATGCTGAATTCCATCACTCTGTATAGCCGACAAGATTTTGTGCCCTACCTGATTGAGTGTTGGCTCAAAGACAAAAATTAATAGCAAGCCCATCACACTGGACGATCCATGCAGTGAGGAACAAAACCATGGTAAGCCCTAGTGTAGATTAGCAAGAGATACCCAAGTTTACAGTAGAGGATTCTATGAGGCACTATAAGACTTGTGAAACAATTTGGATGGTAAACGGGCAAGATGATAGCCAATTTGACAATGGTCTTTTACAGCCACCTTGGAAGGTGTAGAAATTGATTGGTAGACAAAAATTGACCGAGCCTCTTGAAACACACAGAAGAGATTAAAGAAGGCATTTGAAGAAGAGTAAGTTGAAATTATAAAAATCAATAAGCCAAGAAACACTTAAAGGAAGTTTTGAGATAGATTATGGGTTTCTATTAAAGGGGCCCTTGCCATAAGATGATAACATAGAAACAAGAAACAACTACCAAAACAACATAACCAGTCCAAAACCAAAGAAGAACAAACTAACATGTTTATACCCAGCTAAACAGAGAAAGACCAACAACTCCTAACAACAAAAAACTTCCGACCCAAACAAATAGAGCAAACCAGAAAAGTAAATATTATTGTCCAACAAGCAAACATTAGAGCAAGTGAGACACAACTCAATGTGCCATCCCATTCATTAGAGGAGGCGTCAACCAATGATTATGGAGGTTATTGTTGAGAGCATTGCCAAACACTGTAACTAGCTCAACGGTGAGCATGAATGGACCCACTGCCACCTCCAAGCCATATAATTTGATACACTGAATCAACTCCGCCCTCCGAAGAACATGCACTACACAACCATTCATTACGACGGGCATAGTATAGTCCCTTGTCAGCTCCATCACGCCATTATGTTGAGACTACCGTGTTCTTCATTACGAGCTGCATGTTTTGACAAAATAGCTCAAGATTCTGCATATGCACCAACAAATCTTGCGTAGTTGCATCCAAGGCTTGAAGATCTACCTCCACCATCACTGTAGGCTCCTCACCTATAGCATCTGCCCCTGAAGGCTCAAGAAAAAGCCCACATTGCCCGTCTTGAATATCTGACATCACTGGGGATTTTACTAGGACATTCAATAAACTTTCCTGAATAGCTTAGCTTTATCAACTACCATCTTTAGTTTTCCTTAAAAATTATCCAATATTGATCTCCAAGAGTGGACAATACCATTGTCCTGTATGCCCTTAAGACCTAAGATAGCTTTGATCACATTAAGATTCTCTAAACTATTACAAGTAAGATCTTTTTCAAGCGATGATTCATCACCTTTCAATGGCAACTAACACTACTCTGACTCACCATTAGCAACACACCAATACAAAGAACAATCAAACCCAAATAGAGCATCACAAAATCCACCCATACTCTTAACACTATATAGACCAAGGCCAACTTACAAACATGCCACCACATCATTAAACAACATGCAACAAGTTGATGGAGATGCTAGCTTGAGCAAATCCAATTAATATAACGCAAGCAAAAGGACACCCATTATGAATGCCACTATTAATGCTATAATGAATCAATCTAGAAAATTCGACAGACCAAAAAACATGCCTGTAGTATAAAATATATGATCATTGGGTTGATCCTTGTTAGGCAACATATCAAGGTTAGGTCATCCATTTATCTCTCTACTCTATATAAGTGGCCTCCTTAAGAAGAACCCCAACATTTGCTCAGAAATTTGCAGCCCCATTCTGCTCTCTATAGTAATGTGTGACTATTATGGAAGAAAACATAGATTACCAAAGTAACATTTCCTTCCTCCAATAGCATCCTTACTTTCCAATTAGCACATAATTTCTTATTCACTGCATTTAGAATAACACCTGCAAGTCACCAGCTACCTCAATTTAACGATGACCATCCATGTAGTTAGGATGAAGATTTAACAAGAGAGCTTCCATCTTTTCTTCATTATTTGATTTAATGCATAGGAATATGGAAATCCTTAGCACAGAGGAATCATGGGAGTCCCTAATCGCAAAACCTGCTCTTGCATCTCCTGGATTGCCCTTGGAGCCCTCATCAGAGTTTAACTTCACCCTATCTTTGGAGCAGAGTGATTTTCAAAGCAAGAAATATTCATATTCCCGTTAGGATTAAGGTGCCATCTACCTTGTAAACAGTATGTCATATTGCATGGTTCCAACATCCCTGGAAAGTGTCTCTAGGCACTTACAGTGTATTGGGAAAATAATTTGTTATACTTTATTCTCACCATTATTTGTAAATACGTTTATAAGGGATGAACGGCTCCACCAGTAGTGGTAAAGGTGACTTGTGCACATCGATATTTAATTGATTTTCTCCCAAATGTGGATGTCTAGAATGGGATGGTAAAAGAGAAGTGAAGAGGACAAAAAGGTGAATGTTGGGCTTCTCCAAGTGGGTGTTTGGAAAGAGGCAACATGTGTCTATTGATTTTCCTTGTGGTATTTCATTTGATATTCCGTTGCCAAGTTTGGGTGCCTAGGTTGGAAGGAAAGTTTTTGGAGCCAAAACCTATGTCCTTACACATTCCTAGGAGGCAAATCAAAGGATGAGATGCCTAGAGTGAAGAGTCATTTTTGGTTGCCAAGTTTGGTAAATAAGACCTCTTTACAACTCTACAAATTCAGCTCCTTGAGTGCGGAAAAAGGGTGGAATAGTTGAAAGTAGAGTTATAGTGCAAGTATAAGAACCTAAGAAGGAACAAGTTGGAGCACAAATAGGTTGTTCACAGGTACACAAGTTCTGTAATATTGGAGGCAAAGAGGAGAGTGGAAGTGTGTGACAAATTACGATTTCTGTTGTAAAAATAATACATACTTGGCCTCTCTTCTTGGTGGAGTTTTCTCCCACAAGAGTTTCTCCACATAAATCCTATGTCACGTGATGCTTTTATGTTTCTGATTTGTGGCTCTTGCTGCTATCTTATGGTGATATTATCTTTTATTTATTGCTGTTATAAACTCTCATAAGGTGATGTTGTTAAGCATGCTATGTTGGCTGATTCTTAGCATCATTAAGAAGATAATCTAATCATGATAATTCCACATTAAGGTTAATTAATTTCTTATTTGCATACAACTTTCAGGTTTTCATATTGTAGTAGTCCAAGCATGACTTCTCACCAATTGAAGTCATAACTTGAGAACAAAGATTTAATGTTTGTCATTGGATCAAGATTAGAAATTTCCCAGCAATTCCCTCTTACACCATAAACAGGAACTTTATTAATTTTAAAAAATTACATTCACACTTAATTTGAAAATCGATCTACATGGCAGAGTACCATTTATGCTAATATGATTCCAAACAATCATAAATCTGTCTAATAGTTTATAGAAATGTGCAGAGTGGTAGATAAATCAAATAGCCGTGGCATGTACTCAACAAAATATCTAACCACATCAACTGACCAGCCTTTACTTGCACAGAAAGTAATATTGTTTCTTACAGTTGAATTTGTAAACAAGCGAGATTACTGGTTAACATGTTTATTGAGATGTCTATTCATCACCCTATATACCTTAAGGTATCATCGCTTAATAACTGTTCTGAAATAATACACGATATATCAAATTATCATTGCAGGGAAGAACAAATTGAACAGAGCTCAATAATTCTTTACTTTCAAGCCCAAAAGATGCAAACTAAAACAAACAATTCATAGGTTAAAATACTATGATTTGAAACAAGTTTGAACTTTTGTAGATAATTGAAAATAAAGCATGAAAAGAGACGAAATAGATTGTGTTATGTAACTTGAGCTCACAATACTTGAATTGCCAGTTGACATAATTGCATATATCAATATTGATTACTAAATGTTTTCATAACAAAAAAGCTTTTGTACCAGCTTGTAGATATATCATTGGTGGACAAACAAAATGACAGCCTGTGTGATACAATTGATGACTCTGTAAAAGCAATTTGTAAGAAACAAAGTTGCCTGATGAGTAAAATAGGGCTACAATACTTGATGAGAAGGCTTCTTTATTTGGGAGTTATAATTTATCCCAGCTCTTTATTGCATTCCAAAGAACAAAAGTCACACCGAATCTCTTCCATGCTTACTTTGCACTGGCAAGTTCAGTTCGGAGCAACTTTGCAGCTGCAATCATGTTTGTCAATGCTGGAACAACTTCACCGTACTTCCTGGTTTTCAAACCACAGTCTGGATTGACCCACAGGATGTTGGTTTCCAGCACAGCAAGCATCTGCCAGGATAGATTATGCAATGAATCATAAATTTAGAAAATGACGTCACACAATTTTTTTCCTATTATGGTAAGAAGATGTCATACTACCTTGCTGATACGGTCTTTAATCTCTTCTGTATCTGGGATGCGAGGTGAGTGTATATCATAGACACCAGGACCAATACCAGCTCCATACTTCACACCCTCACGGAAAACTGATAGTAATTTTTCATCAGAGCGAGAATTTTCAATGGTAATGACATCAGCATCCATGTCAATGATGGAATGGATAATGTCATTGAAGTTGGAGTAGCACATGTGGGTGTGGATCTGAAAAATAAATTACTAGATAAGAGAAAAGAGTGTAATATAAAAGACTTTTGAACAGATATAACCATAAAAGAGAAATATATCATCTTACAGCATTTTAGTAGCAGTGGTGCAGATATCGGGGGTACACATTAGAAATTTGTACAAACCTGAGTAGTATCCTTTACACCGCAGTTGGTGATTCGAAAACCATGAACAGCCCATTCAAGGTAGTTGGCATGTTCTGCTTTTCGTAAAGGTAATCCTTCCCTTAGAGCTGCCTCATCAATTTGGATCACCTGAAGATGAAAGTGGAATTATTTTAGCCACAAACATAGAACTTGCATGTAAAGTTTCTATGTAAATAGTTGCCAAAATGGTAAAATTGTAACAGCAACTTCAAAGGTATACCTGGATACCAGCTGCCTCCAAATCTTCAACCTCTTCCTTGATGGCTAATGCAATTTGCATGGAGGTTTTTGATCTGTAGAATGTATACAAGAACTCAAATCAACTAGCGAGACAAATTATACCAATTCAACATAACAGAAAGAGAACCAACAACAATGAGTAGGCAATCAACTCCAATGGTATCTAACAATTATACATCAACAATATATCATCCTTACCTCGGTTGATCATTTCTTACAAAGGACCAGTTCAGAATTGTCACAGGACCAGTAAGCATTCCCTTCATCGGGCGGTCAGTAAGACTTTGGGCATACTTTGACCAAAATACAGTCATTGGCTTTGGACGGCTGACATCACCATAGATAATTGGGGGTTTTACACAACGAGAACCATAAGACTGTACCCAACCATTAACTGTAAATGCAAATCCCTGAAGTTGTTCTCCAAAGTACTCTACCATATCATTTCTCTGCAGACATTAATTGAATTAGCTTCCAATGTAGCATGCTATAAGTTATGCATTAGATTTAAGTTTTCCTTTTTTAACACAATCTTTAAAACATTTACTTCAGGCTCTCCATGGACAAGAACATCAATGTCAAGATCTTCCTGCAGCTTAACAACTTTGGCAATTTCCTGCTGGATTGATTGAATATATTCTGCCTCTGCGATCCTGTTACAAACTCAGAAAATTGTAATGTCACTGACATGTTTCCTGACGAAAATTAGGCAAAACACAAATATAGCATGCTATACTTCAGAAGTACAGGTTCCTCCAAAATGACCTACTTGTTTGATTTAAATTCACGGCGAACTCTCCTAAGTTCCACTGTTTGAGGAAAAGATCCAATGGTTGTAGTAGGAAGGATTGGCAGGTTCAATTTCTTCTGTTGTTCATCTAAACGAACAGCTACTGGACTAACACGTCGATGATCAGAGCCCTTGAGTGCTTCAGTCTGTAATTCCCATCATCCCCAAGGTTCAGAAACTTCACAGAGGATTAAAAATCTGATGGTTTTGAAATCATAAAGATGGTGGATTTTACAAAAAGATGAAGTATCCTCCATGTATATGAATACGAGTGATTGTTCTTTACCATTCATAGATATGCTGCACTATGAAATAGCTAGAGTTAAAAAAAAGCAACCAAAGACAGAAACATTTACACCCAAAAAATACGTAATAATAAATTACTTACAGCTTTTTGCACTGCTTCATTGTTGACTCTAGGAGATATCTTCCTTGAAGTTATAGCAGCTGCATTAGCAACAAAGTATGCCTGCAGTAAAGGATGATTATATTCCATTAAACCTAGGAATTCCATTAAGATGTAAGAGAATCCTTGCTATAAATACAACAATTTCTGCCAGTGACCTTGGTATTTTCGATTGTGTGAAACAACCCATCCCCAAGTTTGAATGCCTAGACGTTGACTAAATCCAATCCCAAAACTTCATGATCCCATGGGAGAGGCATCTAATTTGCCCAATAGATGTCTTTAAAATGGCAGAGACTATATGGGGAAAACCGAAAAATTAGCAGTGTCAGCCCATTTGAATATGCTTGAATGGTCTTTGCCACAGATGTGGCACAATTTGCCCCAGGATACTTATACAGAGCTCTTCGGAGACACTTTTATTTTTAATCATTACTAAAGATTGCTTTAAACTTTAATCATTACTAAGGATTCAAGTACTGAAAGTGTTGGAGAACCTTTACCTGATTTATTTGGCCAGCCAATGCTTTAGCCAAAGCAACTACCTCATTTACTTTCTGTGCAGCAAATGCAAGCCAAGATTTGATCTCATCATCAAGTTTTGTCTCATTCACCAAATCCACTGCCGTATGAAGAAGAGAGCAGGAAGTAGAGACAATTACTTTTCCTGCAATGCAAGCAGATTTTATATTCTCATAAGTGCAACAAAATTGAACATAAAAACATCTACTATAAAATTCCTTGTTCCACAGCTTTTTGAGCTAATAGATATGCACACATACCTTTACCAAGTACAGTTTCCAGATCCTTCAAAATGGTAGATGCTGCTGACAAATCAGTAGCCCAGATATTTCGCCCATCAACAATTCCAGCAAACAGGTATTTGTCACTGGGAAAGCCATGAGCTTTGATAAGCCCGAGTGTTTTTGCTCCACGTACTAAATCCAACCCAAGAGCAGATATAGCTTTTACCTGAGTGATGGTCCTGAGGCAATAAATATTTCATGACATTAAGTTCTGAATTTCAAACCTTTAACTGTCTTTTTTCTATATTGACATATAATCAAATATATTTTGGAAGAAATAATGCAGTGCCATCTGCATGTTCAAATTTTCAAGGAGGAGCAGACATAATGCGTGTTCACTTACTTGTAAGTCTCGACAGGAATATCAGCAAAGTATGTTTCAACAATCAATTTGATTCCACTCAATTCTCCTAAGAAAGAATAAGCATTGTAGAAGGCTTCCAAGTGGTGAGCCTCGAGGTCCATTACAAGTGAGGGCTCATCAAACTGCACCCACGTTGCTCCAGCTGCTTTTAACTCACCAAGAACCTCTCTGAAGATGTCACAGGAGATGGTAGAACATCAGTGACTTTTAGTTAAAGTAACCAATGCAAAAAACATTTATCATTTCTCACAATTATGAAATGCATGCAGCTGTGGATCATATAGTCTTTCTAATGTCAAACTCACTTGTAGACAGGAAGAATTGCATCAAGAAGAGAGAGGAGATCGAATGTTTTGGCAACTCCCTTTGCAGGCTTGGATAACAACAAGTATGTCAATGGTCCTACAATAACAGGCACAGTCTCGATACCAATCTGCATTCAAACAAAGTGCATCAATCACAGATTGTAAAAGTAACCACCATATCAAAATTGGCTTCCACCTAACACTCTTTATTGCAGTAGAATTTAAGCTGCGTGTTCTTTCAATTCAAAACTCAAGTACTTGTGGTTTTCATGAGAGAGGGAAGTAAAAACATTTCACAAACAACTCTGATTGAGTGCTCAGCATGCTTAATTATCAAATAATATTAATAATGATGAATGGAGCTAGTTTTTGCCTCATTTCCAGATCTACACTCAGGGGATAAGAGAACTGATGAGCCATTGTACCTAGAAATAAAGTAATGGACAATTACTATTGGGGAATGGAGGGGGGAATGCTTTTATGGAACATGTAGCATCAGCCCCACCAATTGGCTCAATTTTCTTTTAAGGAGAGGCCAGAGCCTGAGGGCCGAGTTGCAGTTATGGTAATTCATGGAGGAGGATCGGCCATGACATATCAAAAGATGGGCTGTAAGGGCTAGATGAAGGGCTGTGGTCATCACCATGGAAGCAAACAAAAAATAAAAATTGAAGTACCATCTATTTAGTTTCATTGGTGTGTGCTAGTTACTAACCTCTTTTGCTTCCTTGTATTCATCAACTGCTTTGTGTGAGGAGTACTTGAATTTAATTTCTGGTCCTAGCTCTGGAACTATGTAGTGGCTGAAATGACCAACATCACATAGTTTCTTAGAATCCCTTAACAAAATCTCTGAGCATATGAGGCAAAAACAGGGGAATAATGAGACTAGAGAGGAGGGATTGTGATTATAGTACTCACTAGTTGGTGTCAAACCACTTGGTCATCTCCATGGCAGGCAGCTTGGCATTACCACGGGCCATAGAGAAGTAAGTATCAAATCTAATCTCTCCACCATCCCAGCCATATCTGGGAGGAACAGCCCCAAGCATGGCGGTGGTATCCAGCATCTGATCATAGTAGGAGAAGGTGTTGCTTGGGATATAAGTAACACCAGCATCACCCATTTGCTTCCATATTGACATTCTCAAATCCTTGGCCACCTTCCGCAATTCTGCCTTACTGCTCTTGCCATCCCAGAAGGACTCCAATGCAAACTTCAGCTCCCTCTTGGGACCCATGCGAGGATAACCAACCACATGGGAAGCCATGGATGATGATTTTCAAAAAAATGCTGGGATGTCCTGCTCAAGCATGATTTCAAACAACAACATCAAAAATCTAATACAAACCAGTCAGCTCACCTGCTCTGTCAAGATTTCTTGCATGCAACTGACGACACTAAACAGGAAAGCAATAAGAACACATAGAGTTATTGCAGACAAACTACGCTGTGGAAACAGAGAACTACAGCGATTTCATACTGACCTGCAAATGTAATGATACCAAGATCTTGGGAAGAAAATCCTCTAAACAACTCACTTCAATTGATTTGTGCAAAGTAGATGTATGTTGGCACAGTTATATAGATGGAATAGGAGAGGTTGGTTGTAGTGGGTGGTTGGAAATTGGAATCTCTCAAGTGTTGCTTCTAAAAACTTTGTGAGGTCACCAGCCCACTCCATCATAACAGTTCACATTTCAACGATACATCTCCAGAGGTTGGTAAGGTTGGTTTTAGACAGCTCCATTGGCTCAAGTCACTCTCAAGCATGTGAGAAAGTTCAATATAAAGTTTGCATTAGTTTCACCAACTTTCTAGGTGAGTAATTTGAAATTGGAGCGAGTCAACAACATCCAAACAATTCAACAATTTTTTTTTTTTGGGTCCCATTCAACAACTTTTTAATTGATTGCTGCATAATAAAAAACGTCTCAGAGGTGAGAGGGAAAATATGTCAATATCAAGCGACACCTTATAAAGTTCCTCGTCTCTGCAACTTGTTTTTATTGGGTGCTTGAAAAAGGCACGTGCATTCAATTTTTACTATTACATTGGAATTTTAAATTTGAGTGAGATTTAAATATTTTCAATGATAATATAGTTTTAATGTTGTAGGGTTAAGTATATACAATTATCTTTTTATTGCATATTTATTTTTGGTCTTGTTATTTGTTTTAATATTTGATTCGTTATATTTATGTATAATTGGCAATTAACATGTTACGTATGAACATCATTGTCTTAGATGTCAATTTTTAATCACGTGGAAGTCATTGTCAAGTCATACAAAAACAAATATATTTACAATAGAAAAGATCCAATCTAGGGAGAGGACCAAGTAGTTGAGTACCATAACTTTGCACTTCTTGAAATCCTACGTAGAAATTACAAATCACTCCCATTTCTTTTCTACACTAATTTTCTTGGCAAGTCCCCTACTTATAACTAAGGTTTCAAGATCACATAATCAAATATAATGCCATATCAACATGATTTTCGCCACGATGTCCGAAAAGATTGTGATGTACCAAACCGCATCGTACTCGAATTTCCACCGTACATCACGTACCTTGACCACCGTATTGCAACTCTCCCTCCATCGTACAACCTTCACCTCCTCCGTATGATGCCCAATTCATATGTACAACAACAGACTCCCCCTCATGTAGGTCACTTATCTCCTTTGTACGATTAAGACTTGCACGAACATGCACTTCCTCCGTACGACAAAGACCCGTATGGTTAAACTCTCGTATGGGACGATAAGCCCGCCTTATATGGCCAACACTACCCGCATAGACCAATCACATTGTACGCAAGTAGACAACTCCCAATTCGTCTTAGGCTTAGTCGGTTATTAGTCAAGGATATAGGTTGCCAAATCAATGGTTAAGCTCAGAATACAAATATTATGCAGATGTAATGATTGAATCCACACAGAGCAAGGATGAAATTGCCAACACAAAATGTTTATATTTCCACACGGTAGAGATAAATCTGACAATGAAGCACACAGTGAAATATCTGAAGCGATATCTCTAACGACAAACTAGGATGGTTGCTAACCAATGAAACTACAATTACAAACTAGGGAGGGTCTTGCACCTCCAAAACTATAAACAAGAATTCAATTCCAATTGGAATCACCAATACACAAGAACATATAACTCCACGATGATTTACCTATGATGCTAGCCAATGCCTTACAAAGGCCTCCAAGAAGTTTCTAGAAAGCTACTATGGGCCGACATAACTTTATTTATTATTTTATTATTTTGGCCCCTTTTTATTTTATAATTAAATTAATTAATTAAAGAAGTCCTTTATAATATTATTTAAATTTTGGGACCACCTAATTAATTAAACTAATTAATTCACTCTCTATTAATTTAGAGACATTACAGTCCTCGTCGCCCAAAGATTGCTTGCCCTCAAGCAATCTGTCATCAAACCGTTTGCCAATTGTGAAGCTCCAGGATCCCAAACCAAGTGTGAGTGTTGATAGCCATATCCGCTAGAAGCTTGATGCCACACCATGTATGTACGCACCACTTGCAAATCCTTAACAAGCTTCCGCTACTCCACTCTGACATAAACATTGCCCTGCTCGAAGTTGAACAACTCATCAAAATCGAACTTGCTTTCTCCATATAGATGCCACTCACAAGGAGAGATGGCAATCATACATGCCTCATGCCCAATCAAAGGTAAAACTTTATACTCAACCAACTAAAGAGATAACTTAGTCAGAGGGTCATTGGTAGAGCCCCTGTTGTGGTTCCACAACACACACCCCATTTTGACCACTTTGCCTAATGGGGACCCCCTTTTTGGGTCTTTTGGCTTTCTTTGTGGTTTTGAGTCTTCGAGGTCTCACTAGGTTGGTTACCCGATGGGTCGGATTGTGGGCACTCGCAAGGTGCTCCCGGTAGTTAGGTATCTTTCTAGTGGTCTCTGGTAGCTTCCGTGTCCTTTTATTTTTTTGATCCTAGTGTGTTCCTTGTTTTTTTATGTTCTTTTTGGCCTTTTGCCCTTTTGGCCTCCGAACTTAAATCCACCTTCGAAACACCAAAGGACCGACGAAGCATCCAAACTGCCAAGTCACTTTCGGCCTCCGAAGGACATTGCACACTTCGAAACTACGTAAACTAGCTACATTGAAGACAAGGGCTCACTTCAAATTTTTGTACTTTTGGCCTTCCAGCCTCTGATAACAAAATCCATGTCTGAAACTCTATTTTCTGCCTTCCAATAACCTTTTCGTCCTTTCACACCTTGGCACACCGACGTTCCCATCCATTCTTTGCACACTGAAACTTTGAAATTTCCCATATCAATTGAGAATGCAATCACTTTCGCCCTCTTGGCCTTTTAGAGGTTGATTATGTCTTAGGTGTCCGCATCTCCGAAACTCCAACAAAGGATTGGTCTTAGAGATTTTCTAGTAGTTTCTTTACGCTTTCAATAAGACATTGTTGACAACTACTTTTTCATGCAGAATCCCAGATATGACAACTATTCTACCAATGAAATGCCACTTTAAGGGGTATCACACCCCCACCAAGATGAGGACATAACACAACTCCATTCCATGGAGAACAT
Source organism: Chamaecyparis obtusa (assembly GCA_027943335.1). Classification (NCBI taxonomy): domain Eukaryota; kingdom Viridiplantae; phylum Streptophyta; class Pinopsida; order Cupressales; family Cupressaceae; genus Chamaecyparis; species Chamaecyparis obtusa. Next base: position 203,246 of record BSBK01003511.1, on the reverse strand, counting down.
TGTCCAACAATTCACAAAGATAGTCGCCGCAATGAAAATAGAGGATATATGAAGCAAATCGTGAAAGTGTTGAAGATATTGAGAAGTTTGCTATGCACATCAAGAAGTTCAAGAAGGCACAACAGAAAAGGTTGAAATCTATGCCATTACCCAACTATGAAGAGATAAAAGAGATCATTGATCGATTATGCAGAGAACACCTGAGAATCTTGGCAGAAGAATAAGTTCAGAAGTTGGAGAAAATTAGAAGATTGAAAAGACTAGGACTTCATTTTGCGGAGTTTTGGACTCCGAAAGTCCAAAAGTTTCTCGGGTATAAAATTTTGAGAATCAAGTTCCAGACAACCATTTTTCAAACTTCATTTTTTTGGAGTTGGAGTTGGGTCCGTAATTTTTGGGCAGTTGCGCTTTTTTGTATTTTTGCATGTGGATTCTATTTGTGGCCAAATTGCATGCGGTTTTGGGGTCATTTTTGCATGCCTTGGGCATATTAATTAATTGCATTCATGAAGAGGAGCCAAAATGAAGATTCCAAGGAAGAACTCCAATTTGAAAAGAACACTCCAGTTTAGGACGGTGGAACTCCAACTCCAATCTCTTGTTTGCTAGATAAATTTGGCCTTGTTTTCTCATGTAAATGTAATGCAAATGGATCTAAATCCATGCACACTAGTTAGCAATCAATTTAGGAGTACTTTTGTATAGTGAAGCTTTAGATTTAATTTAATTTTCAATTTTTTGCGTAGCTGAAACCCTAGCTATGAGTTTCTTGTTTTCAAGGGTGAAGCACTATATATACATCACAAAACAATGTGAAAAGGTTGGCAAGTTTTGCAATAAAGCTATATGCAATTGGTGCTTCATTCATGGTGTGAGAATTCTACTATCTATGCAAAGTTTATGAATTGGTGATGCTAATTCATGAATTTCAAAGAGCCAATTGTGCTTGTTATGATTAATGTCTGTGATCATTAGATTTTATGGAGTTTGTTATTGTTGTGATTTACTTGTTGTGACAAACCATAGAGAAGATTCCTACTACTGTGTTTAAAGATAAGTTAGTCTCGTGTGTGCATACAGTTGTGGTAGCTTCATGATTTGATGAATTTTGGCAAATCATACGTTTACACAATTTTCCTTGGTGATTGCATCTTCGAAGTTTTGGTTGCGCTGCTCCTTGCTACGTGGGTTTTCCTCATCTTCTCGACGATTTAATTTGCAAGGTGATTCAACGATAGCTTATGTCCATTTAGGTTTGATTTTTAGTAATTTTTTAACACTCTTGTTACCCTAATATCTTTGCGATTTATTTTTGAAAATTGGTTAAATTAGGAACTCATTCTAGAAAATAGATTTAGTTGCATTGATAAATCTACATTTTCATCATATAGATAAAATACAAAAAATTGGAATCATTGACATTGCTTGCAGCCTACAGTTTTCCTCGAACCAGCAAAGGCTTCGTCATGAAAAATTCACATAAGTCTTCAATTGAGCTACCCAGGCAGTTGACAAACAACCTAAAAGAACCTTGGGAATAATTCTATTATTCTTTAAAGAGGGGAATTTGCATCTCAAATTTCTAGCCGTTGTTTCGTGTAAAAATGACACTCAACATAAGTGGAGCTAGAAGGAGGGTCGAATCAAAATTCATTCTTGGAACAACTCAAAAAATTAGAACATTGGTGGTATGCAAACCCTCCATCATCACGCCAACATAAGTGATGATGGAGGGCCCAAACCAAACGTTCTTCATGTATACACATGTACACTAAATAAGTTGGATCTTAAGAAAATATGGCTTTAATGGGTAGTCCTCTGTGTATACTAGGGGGTCTCCATGAGATTCCTTTGCATGCACATAATAGGCTTCCTTTGTTCTCCCCCAATAATGGACATAATGCTACTAATCATTTGAAAATTTGCAAGGATCTAATGCTTTTTCTTAAAATTGAACATGAAGATGTTGTTTGTAATCTATTTGTCAGGACATTTCAAGGTGTAGCATTTCAATGGTATTTGAGACTTCCACTCAATTCTATTTTCTCATGGGTTGAGTTAGAAAATTTATTCATAATTCAATTTGACCCCAATGTGAGTGCACAAGATACATTGTTCTATTTTGCTACTATGAGAAGGACCCCTCAAGAGTCAATTACCCATTTTAATCATCTATTTCTTCTCATGTATCAAAGGGTTCAAGATTAAAAAATTTTGGTGCATGATTCAATGTTAAAAGAGCATTATTTATGGTGTTTGGATGTCTCATTTGCAAGCACAATTAGATCTTTTGGCGAGATTGCTACCTTGCATGATGCATTCAACTAGGCTCTTTTCTTGGCACAATGTGGATGTGATGTTACAAATGGTCTAGATGGAAGATTCAATATGCAATTGATTGAATGTTGGCAATCATTACAACCCTATGACAACCCAGTGAGTACATCAAATCAACTGCAATCATCCCGTTCAACCAATTACAACATGCTTGATATCCAAATGATGCGATCAACCAATTTAAAAGAATTAAATCAATCACTTTCAAGTTCATAGTTGGGGTCAAAATGCCTATACTACAACCTTGGATGCAAGTATTTCACCTCCCAATGATGATCCTCTGACCATATTGTCATATTCTTGTTATAATCCAACACTGAATGCACCAAATCATGATGATATTCTAGATGGAAATCTTGTTGGTTAGTCGGATGAGAATGATAACTTGGGAAAAACTGAAGATGAAATAGGTCTAAAATCTGATTACAATCAAGAATTCAAGTTGCCAAATGATTTTTCTGCAAAAATCAGTCATGAAGTATTAAGAAATGATGGACAAATCCAAGAGGATGAGACATATTCAGTTCTGCCTCGAAATTATTGTCACGAAATATCCACGAGTGAGGAATATTTGACATCTTCACAAAGTAATCTTGATGTCTTTTTTGATACTGAAAAAGATTCACATGACAAAGACACAGACATTCATTGTTGCGTGGATATTTCACTTGAACAAAGTAGACTAAATGAGAAGTTGCAAGAATTGGGTATTCCTACATCATTATTATATTTTGCATGGGTGGAAGGATGTAGGATACACCTCACAAATAACCACAATGAGATGACTTGCCGTACTTTTCTTGGAAAGATGGACCTCTATTTGAAAGGAAAGATGACTATTGAAGAGGTATTAATTCCTATAGAAAATCATTAGGATAGTCAATCAAGGAAGGAAGAAGATGAACATGATCAAACCCAAGAGGCTTTGGAAGAGATGTATTAGACTATTGAGGGAGGTAAAGTGGTCAGCATGCAAGAGAATGCTGGTGAGAGAATTCAAAATGAAGTAGAGAGTGAAATTATAGACACATTTATAGATATTTTCATGACAAGTGAAAATGAAGAAGTCTCTTTTCATAAAATCATGAGTGATGATGCCCTTCATTATTTGAATGCTAATCATGATGAAAATCACATGGACAAGATACAAGAGGTTCAAGGGGATGATCAAAAGGAATATGATAAAGATAACAAATCATGCTATGAGGTAGAGGAATCTCTGCACTTATAAATCAACAAACAAGATGACTCTTTGTCTTTGTCCTCGAATGAGGTAGACAAAGTGCTTGACTTGGTATCATATTTGAGTAAATAAATATCAATTTGTGGGTATTCCATGCAATTTTTAGACCTTGCAGTAGCCAATTTATGTAGAGTTTATCCATTTGATCTACATCCAGAAGTAAGTTGTCCTAACTTCTTGCTACCTTGGGAGTTTGCTTTAGAAGGCAGGGACAATTTCAAACATGTTTCTTTAAGGCTTGAGGGAGAAAATGATTTGAATGTTGATAGTAACGATTCTTGCAATTCAAAATACATGTTTACAATTGAAATTTTTAGTCCTAATGAGCTTAAATGTGATAACCTATTATTTTGGGCTAATGATTATTATGACAAGGATCACAGTCTCGATACTTTGCCTTTTGAACCTTGTTGTAATGAGGGGTATTGTACATTAGAAATTTACATGTTTTCTTGTGGTGTGCATGTACTTGAGGAGGATGGAGTGGTGTATCATGATTTGAGACCTCTAGAAGAAGAAATCACGTTGTGTGAGTATACTCCCATGGTTGGGAACTCACTAAATCAAGTGGTATCTTTTCATTATCCCTTACAGTTTGATAATTTCCAATTTTGAATATGATACTAAGGGTGAAAAAAATTGTTTGTGGATTAATCATGATCATGGAGAGTTGCCACAACTTCTGATTTTGTATAATTTGTACCCAAAATTTGAGCAAAACTTGTCTAAATTTTATTTTTCTGAGTACACAGATGAGTTTTCATTCCTTAGAATTGTACAAGGTGCGTTATTGCTACTACATGGAAAGAAAAATCAATTGATAAGCAACTCATATGCTTGTTTTTCTAAGTATTTTGTAGATAATTAAACTTTAGTTCTAATTGGTTAGGTGTTAGTTAGTTTCCCTTGTGTTTTAGTGGTTAGTTTTATTTCTTGTTCCTTGTTTTGTTAAGGTGTCTGTATTCCTTGTCGCTTGAGTGTTTCTTCTTTTTGTTTGTTTTATCGGGGATATTTTTGAAAGGTGTCCCATCCCAAATAGTTCTCGATAGGAGGTAGAGGTATTTCTTAGCCAAAATTTTTAAAGGAATTTGTTTTGCAAGAAAATGTAAATAGGGATCAGGAATAGTGATACCTTTCACTAGAAATCAAGCTGATATTCAAAGCCGATCATCCTCAACACATTACACACTTTAAGCATGATAATGATATTGTTGGTTTCTTGGGTAAGTATTAGCTGGAGTTGATTGGAGCCCGTTGTTATGGGTGACCTCATATCTCAGAACCCTTCTCCATCTACATCTTGACTTGAAAAAAAATCAAAATCAAAAGGAGGAACGCATAAAGAAAAGGTCAACAAAGAGAAAACCAAAGTTCAAATGCTTGGGTAGCACAACCTAATCGCTGCCCAGGTTTCCAAAAAGAGAAAAAGAGAAAAGAAGAAAAAGAAAAAAATAGAAATGCAACTAAGGTATTATAGCCTAAGCATTGCCTTAGTGTACCAAAAGTGCCGAAATTAAGATAATTGAAGAACTGACATATTTAGAGAATAATGGATCAAGAAAGTTTCCTTCCATGTAAAATGATGTTTACTCTAAAAGAGCCCTCCAAATACCAAAACTTCAAATCTCGTTAGAAGATAGAGGCAGGTGACTCTAGCAACCTCTACTGGGGCTATGGACGCCTGACTGGCCATAGAGAAAGGTTAGATTGAGATTGACGAATCTTTTATCGATAGGTGAAGGTTGGTTCCTGTTGACATTTATCCAAGTAATCTTTGCCAAGGTTTTGAAGGAATGGACACACAAATACACACACTAGAAGTGATAGCAGAGGACTTCAATTCTGAGAGTTGGTGTGAGATTATCTCTAGGAATGATACTTGTGTTTGGTTTATTGCAAGACAGAGTTGGACGACATTTGCTGATAAAGAAATGCCTTGGTCATTTCTTCCTTTTGTCGGGGATATTTGTTGTGGTCCCACAACACACACCCTATTTTGGCCACTTCGCGTAATGGGGACCCCCTTTTTTGGTCTTTTGGCTTTCTTTGTGGTTTCGAGTCTTCGAGGTCTTGCTAGGTTGGTTACCCAATGGGTCATATGTGGGCACTCGCAAGGTGCTCTCAATAGTTAGGTATCTTTCTAGTGGTCTCTGGTAGCCTCATTTTATCTTTTTGATCATGGTGTGTTCCTTGTTTTATTTTCTTTTTCTTTATTTTTGTGTTCTTTTCATCCTTTCACCCTTTCAACCTTTGAACTTAAATCCATCTTCAAAACACTGAAGGACCGACAAAGCATCCAAACTACCAAGTCATTTTCATCTCTTCAGCCTCCGAAGGATGTTGCACACCCAGAAACTCTACAAACCGGCTACACCGAAGATAAGGGCTCACTTCAAATTTTCCCACTTTCAGCTTTTCAGCCTCCAATAACAAAATCCACGTCTGAAACATCGAAAATCCATTTTCTGCCTTCCAATAACCTTTTCATCCTTTCGCACCTTCGCACACCAATATTTCCATCCATTCTTCACACACCAAAACTCTAAAATTTCCCTTATCAATTGAGAATGCACTCACATTTTTCGTATTGGTCTTTCAGAGGACGATTTTGTCTTTGGTGTCTGCATCTTCGAAACTCCAATAGAGGATTGATCTAAGATATTTTCAAGTAGTTTCTTTGCGCTTTCAATAAGACATTGTTGACAAATGCTTTTGCATGCAAAATCCCAGATTTGACAACTGTGTGCTATGGAAAGCACCTTCATAGGGCTAGTTCGTCAAATAAATGAATAATGTAAGCTAAATACCACAATTAGTGAGCTAATTATGCAAATAAAAGATGATGAGCACTCTGGCTCTTTATTTAGATATGCTAATGATAAGCTCTCAACAAGCCTCCATTAGTGACAACTCTAAAACGAGAATGATATGATAAGCAACTAAGTAAATCAATTCCAAATTGAAATTAAGCTTAATTAACTCTAAATTTTCCTTTCTAGCTAAAAAATGCAAGAGATTTGATGCAATTCTTAGATTTGTGGATGATTTTCTATTGAATTATGCCTTGCTTTTATATATTTTGGCAAGTGTAGGGGGTGGAGTTGAGTTTGATCATGGTTGAGTTGGGGTTTAGTCCATGGTTCCACCTTTGGAGACAATTTAAATGGATTGTTCTCAAAGCTTGGGATAAAGAGACAAAATGGGTGGACAAGGTGCTCTCACCTTATGTGTGATTGATATTTGATGTGAGCTTGATCCTTAAATCCTATTGGTTGAGGCATTTTCCTCCCATGTGGTGTTGAGTGAAAATAAGGATTTAATTAATTGAATTTAATTAATTTGTTTAGCCATGTGTACCCTTGAATGGGTTAATTTGATTTAAATTGAACTGTACAATTAATTAGATTAATTGCATAATTTATTGATTTAACTTGATTTAATCGATTTAAAATGATTTATTAGCTTTTGATTTTTAATTAAATTTGGATTTTAGCTTGATTGCAATTTTTCTTTGATTTTAGCTTGAAATTATTGCCTTGATTTTGCCATAGTTGCTAACATGAATTAATCTTGTCTATTTTCAGGTGATTACAAATACCCCTCTTTGAATCGATGTGTGAAGCGTATCGGTTCAAAGAATGTCATGATTATTTTGATGCAAAGTGATTGATAACCAATGTTTGATCTCGATGTTGATAGAAGATGCAGATACTGATGATAGATTTGATGAAATTTTGATTGATTTGAAGTCCTTGATGGTTGATTGCTGATAGATTCCGATGTGATACCTGATGTTAGGTTTTAGATGCCCCAATTGATTAAGCAATTTTTTTTTTGATAAAATATTATGCCTGATTTGATGTTATGCCCATGATTCGATGATATGATGTTGATCCTGATAGTCTGAGTGTATGCCCCATTGAAAATGAAATGAAATTTGATGTAGGTGAAAGAAATTACGTTTTTAATCATTTGCATTTAAAATTTTCAATTAGGTGTGAATTTTGATTTCATTTCCGGTAATGTCTTTGCGATGCTGTGATGACAAATGCCCTGATTTGGCTGAATGGGTGTGAAATTTGGGTCCTTGGTCATTTTTTGGTAAAAAATGCCCATTTTAGGTAAAAAATGGGCTATATAAAGGGGTGAAAGGTCATTTTCACTATTCATTTTTACCCTTCCTTTTCACTTTTTCACTCTGACCCTTTGAGCTATTTTGTGATGGTGGTCCCGATTCGAGAGCATAGGTTCAAGGGAGGTCGACGATACCAGCGTCCACTCGGCTATGGACCTCCGAAATGTACCCCTAGCAACTTTGTTGATTTTTAGCATTTATAGTTGAAAAATTTGGATTTTTCTAGGAAAAGACCTATTTTTTTCCTTTTTTTAATTACACCACGCATTCAAACATTTTAATAGCACGTACACCAATTCTGTAGAACATCTGTGATTTTCCGCAGTGCATGCAATCTTTCCTACTGTACGTACAAATGCAAAATTTAGGGCAAGATTTTGCCTTTACCCCTTTCTGATGTGCTTTCAAATTAGATTGCGCTTTTGATAATTTTAGTAGTGCGTATAGGGTAATCCTACATCGCGTACTAAATCTTGCAGCGCATTTACTTTGTTTCAGCACTTTTAAAAATTTTCACTAGGCGTTTGATGTTTATAACTGCGCATTTGATTTTTAGTGCTTTTAAGTAATGAAATAGCATGTATACCCTATTTGGAAAAATTTGCAAACCTTTCAGTCAGTTTTCGAGTTCATTTAATGTCATTAGTTAGTTGATTGGCTTAGTTTTTGAGTTTTACTTTTAGCAAGTCGTGTGATGTCAGTTCGAGTAATTTGATATTGAATGTTTGATGGTCAATCTTAATTTGATGGTGGATGATGATAAATTTTTTGTCCTCTCTGAATAGAATCAGGAAAATTGATTGTGATTTGATTGGTCGATTGACTTAAGATGGTCCAATTGTTAATGATTTTAATTTCTAATGTGTTTAAACTTTCTTTTGTAGGCTCGGCGTTGGAAGCTAGCTGTCCGAGACTTATTTCCTTTGCCTTTCGATATGATAGACGACCTCAGCGGGCCAGAGCGTTGTGTGATATGTCGATGTGGTTTGTCCTTTCTAAACTCTCTCCCTCGATTCTACGTGAATTAGAGTCTTCTTACCACTATGGAAGAGTGCTGACACTCTGACCATAATACCTTTCATTTACCGATGGGGGAGATGACGATTACTCCTGAGGATGTATAATGGTTGCTTTGTATGTAATTCCCCTCCAACCCGATCAAGTCCTGGTTATGCTCACCAGAAATTAGGAAGATCTATATGTGAGAATGATCCTTCTTGAGATGGTTGCTTAAACTGAACCTCTTCCAACTTTCCATTACTCTCAAGGTTACCCGTGGACTTAGATTTCTGTTTAAGAGGTTACCCTAGTTGGGGGATTTGAATGCAGTATGTGATGTAGTCTTGTGATTTATGATTCGACGTTGTTCTGTGATTTATGATGTGAGTTAGATTTATCCTTGTTAGTATATGTATATATATTTATTATATATATGTGTTATATTGATTGTATGTTATATAGGTATGTGTATATGTGGGTGCACACACATATACCCATGCTTATATAAATAATAATATTTGTATGTTTTTATTGATTGTGTAAATGGTATGTTATTTAAATTGAATTCAATAAGTATATTGAATGAAGTGTATTAAATAAAAAGTGAAAATAATATTAATAATAGTAATATTAAAAATAAATGCTCTTTGTAGTAAAACTAGCTATCTAGGAGGGAGTTGAACTTGAGACCTCCTAGAAGTTAGGCTAGTTGTTTTCCAATTGTGCTATGTGTTTTCCTTGGAAGCTATTTGTTTATCTTTTTTGTTATGGTCTTCTTTTAAAGATATTTTAATTAAATTTATTAAAGCTTTGTTAAGTGCTTACGGGAATGATTTATTGATTTTCCAACCAACTATGGAAGTTGGAGAAGTTTCTTCCTGTAAAGAAACTCCTCCAACCACATAGTTGGAGGATAAATATTTGCAATTTTGTGTGGTTTGGGAGTGAGAATTTATGGAAGATTTTTAGGAGTTGTCTGCAATTTTTTTTCCAAAAATTTATGTGAAGTCTTTGTGAGTTTGAGAGTCTTTGGTTCATGAAGATAAGTGTGTGTTGATTGCTAGAGTTTGATTGACAAAGGAATATTTCTAGGAGGCTATCTACTCAAGGCTTGAAGATTTGAAGAGAGTCTCCAGCCAAGAGAAGGGAATTTCTCCGCAGGACCCCAGGTAGGGTCTATACTGGGATGAATTCTCCAATTCTCCTGTGTGTGTATATAAATGCTATGTTACTAGATTTATAGGTGATTGATTACTGTGTATTGGAAAAAAAATAAAATGTTTTATTTTTTGTGTTTTCTATGGTGTTTCTGGGAAGTAATTATGCATGTTTGTATGGTATTCAGGTGTTATGAAATCTTCCTAGGAAGTTAGGAATGCTTGTGATTATGTAGGAAGGTGTATTTAACTTTTATTGTATGGAATGAGGAAGTTTAGGAAGAAATAGGAAGAGTTAGGAAGGTTTAGGGAAGAGATGCAGTCACAATTCCCATTGTTGCTTTTGCAGTCCTTCTGTGTGAATTATTGTTTTCATTTGGATTATTCCTATTTGAAAATTAGGTAGTGTTGATGATGTGTTTTGGATGTGGTACTAAGGTCTTTACATCAAGTTGACATCAGGGAACCTTTCCTAGGCACTCTCCACACCTAAAAAAAGTCAGTTTTTGGTGTTTTCAGGAAGTTATAAATTTAATTTTGTGAAAGTATCCTGCAGTGTTGTACGACATTGTAGTCATACCCATATGACACTTAGTCAAATGCTGTATGGGAATGCATACATTGTCGTATGGGTTCATATACAAAGTTGTTTGGAGTTTTTGAGGGTTTCAGGGGCTCAAAATTTGCAAAATTTGTGTTTAGAACCTCTATAACCCATTCCTTATATTGATTGGGTTGCAAGTTGTATGACCTATGTTTGTCATTTACTTGTTTTGTTGATGTTATTATGTGTTACTTATTGTGTTTCAGTTTTATGAGGCCATACCTGATTATGGTGGCACGATTTATACAAATATAACATTTAAGTATAAGTCTAATTTATTATACTTTAAGTTATATTTGTATAAATACCTTCCAGGATGTTTGAGATAGGTTTTAGCTTCATAGGAGTTAAGATGCAGATTCTAGATTTTGGAGATTTCTGAAAAATTTCAGACTTAGCCAAATTTCAGGAATAGGAGGTTTCCATAGATGGAATGTCATGTTAATGCATGTGGAAGTTTGTATCACCTATGTATGTTCATTACTTGTTTTGTTGAGGTTATATTGTGTACTTATGATGTTTTTGTACTTGGCATATACTTGAGTTCATTTTTATGAGGCTAGGACTCATCTCGATGGCCTGTGTGCATGGGAGGGTTCCCTAGACCTATAAATTGGCCATGGAGAGTTGTATTTATGCATGTGGCAAGTTTTATGCTATGCTTTGAGGTGTCTTGTGATAGACATCCTTCCAATGGTTCCTGTTATGTATATGGCTAAGGATAGGACTCATTCTGAGGGCCTGAGTGTGCAGGGGAGTTTCCTAAACCTATGAATCGGGACATGGAAGTGTTATTTGTATCTTTGTCTTGTGATGGGGTAAGGGAATAGGAAATCTAAGTGAGTGGCTCACCATAGGTGTTGGAACCCTAAAGTGGTTGCCAGATGATCCTATGGGTGGGTTTGTAAAAAGTGATAACCTTAAAAATTAACTTGGGAAGGGGGGATTCAAAAGATAATGAAAGAAAATATAATAAAGGCCACACATAGCTGATTGGAGTACTGAGACTAGAGATAACTGCCAGGATGGATCCCTATTCATAAAGGGGGGATTGGGGTTACATGGTTTCCAAGAAGGATCCCAATATATAGGTTGTGTGATGACACTCACTTATGTGGTCTCCTAGAACCTTGACCTCAGTGTTATAATATGATGATATTTGATGTGCTTTATTCTTGTGCTTTTGAGTCTTGGATTTATTGGTATTTGAGACTTAGATTGCCTTAAGGTCTTGAGAGTACCTTGGTTCTATCTCCTAGCATGTGGGGTGGAACTTTACCAATTTCACATGGTTGGGTGGCAAATCTCTTTTGAGGTATTGTTCATGGTTCGTGTCGTAGTTTAGATTCTGAGTTGTTCAATGGTGAAGTTCCTATTCTTGTATCATGTATCTCTATCTTTTGAAATCAATATGTAAATATGTATTGTAAGCCCTTGGGAAAATTGATGTAATTATCTTTCTATATGCCTTCAGGCAATGTGTTGTAGCTGTAATTATGTTTGTAAAAGGAAATGGTAGGAAATAAGTTATGTACATGGAAAGGGTAGTATTAGGAATCTAAAAAGGGGATTGAATATTGGTTAAATCAGTTATGGATTATAATTAAGTAACTTTCTTACCTTATATCTCTTATGAGTTTTAAAATGAAATTGAAATTAATGGTTCTATGCAAACCTTTGTAATGCGAGTACTTATGGATGTAAACTTCTTTAAAAGGAAACTTGTTTTGATATGTGGATTAGTGAAAAGATATGCTAAGGGTTGATGGGTATCTCCAGGTGAAAATAATAAGGGAAAGGAAATATGTATGTTATTGAAAGTAGTATTAAGATGTAATTCCTTCCTAATGCTCTTAAATGTCTAAGTTCAATGTGTGTGATGTAAGGTTATTTAAACAAGGTTTTAATCTCAATTCTTAACTGATACATACAATGTCATAGATGATAAGTGATAGAATGATTTAGTGGATGGTTAGGATTGTGAGCTATTAAAGGTTAAATGCTTTACACTCTCTCCATTATGATCTTTGAAATGAAAATGGAAAGTAAGGACTTTTAATAGAAAGTTTTTGTGATGATAGTGCATAGATAAGGTTAAGAAGAAAACAAATGAAAGATGAAAGGATACATGTATTTAGTGTATTAGATAAATGATGGGCTTCTGATTCATTTATAAAATTAAATATTTATGCAAATTAGGTAAAGAAAATGAATGCAATTAGCTCATTAATTGATCCAGAGGCATTCTAGGGTACTTGGTGAATCTGCATGGAGGTGTATTGTTTTGGTTATGTGGTACTTGGTTGCAACTTTAACTGAAAGTCTCAGTTATTGAAGGAAGCTCGGTTGCTGAAGGAACTTGGTGGAACTTCTTTGCTCGGTGGAACATGTACTCGATGATGCCTGTGGTGCTCAGTTGATGTGCTTGCTTGGTGATGCTTGGCTTGCTTGATTGTTTCACTGGTGCTCGGTTGTTTCTCTAGCACTTGGTAGTTTTGGTTTACCGACTAGAGTTCTTGGTGGTTTGGTTGGCCGACTTGGTGCATTTATTGTTGGTAGTTGGTAGTTGCATTCTCCTATGTAGATCTTGAGGCTGACATGGAGAATTAAATAATTGTAAGGATATTTGAGAGCCAATTGTTGTTTCATTTAATATTTGTTTGTAATAGAAGTTGACTTGCTTAGGAGTTAATTGTGTCATCGAGCCGACTTGTAGCTGAAGATTAGTATTTAAGGAGTGTTTAGGTAGTTGTTTAGGAGTATATTGGAGAGATCAGATTTGAGAAGATAGAAGATTCGATCTGGATCCTATGAGATCTTGAAGATCAGATTGATTTCTGATAGTTTTGTAATAATAGGGCTAGTGGTTGTTTGCTTGGAGACGAGGAGATTTCTTGGAGGCTTGCGAGCTCAAGTTCAGATCTACCTTAGGGTTTCCATCAGTTGCTAATTGGTTTTAGAGTTGGACTAGTTGTAGTTGGATTGGATCTTTGTTGATCTTGCAGAATTGTTTCTGATTGTAATTGGCCCTAACTCGAAAGGCCTTACAACTAGTCATGTTAATGAAAATTTAGTTGAAATAATTATTGTGTTGTGTTTGTAGGATTTGAGAGATACAAATCCATAGAATGCCAAGAATACCTGCATGCAAATAACCTATTACAGGAGAGAAGCAGAAAGAAGCAAAAGGCAAAACTCAGAAGTTACTCAAAATGTGAGAGAAAAATTATGATCCAAGTTAATGAAAAAAGGATTTACAAGGTTCAACCTATAAAGGTGAACAAAATCCTAAAGCCTAAAAAATCTAGGTTGCACATTATAATTAATAAAGATATTAATTATAATGCACCTAAGAGATAGCTTAAGAAAATAGAGTAATAAATAACTTAATTAATTAAACTGAAGTGATTTAATTAATAAGTGTAAAATATAATTACTCTAACACCCCCCCTTAAGCGAAGCTCAGGAGGTAAGCTAACCTAGCATAGCTATGAAAGCAGGAAATGGGTCCCAGCAACAAGGCCTGATTAGGTACCCAATACACATAAATCTCTATAAACCGGAGACAAAGGAGAAAACCCAGTGGGCAAAAATCCTCTCCAAAAAGATATATAAAGCAAGAAAAAGATAGAAGGATGACTTCAAGAGACTCTCTCAAAGCCATAAGTACAATGCGTGCTGCCAACCCCCCCGTGAGAGAGGGTCAAGGCTCCAAAGCCCCCTCAAAATGAAAGAACCCTTGGATTGATGAACAAAGCACCATGACTCCAATACAAAGGAGTGAAAGGTAGTGAACACTGAAGAGGTAACCTCAAAAGATGGGGTGTCACTGGAAGGCCGAGCTGATGCTCAAAGGAGTAGACATGAGAATCCTGAAAGGGAATCCCCAATGTAGGTGGTATGACAGGCGTGCTGGCACTGCCATGAGAGAGGAGATGAATGTCCTCTATAGAATCCTCAACAACTACACCTGGTGGCTTGATGAATGGAGCTGGAGGGTCTAGTAGTGCTGAAGAAGAGTCATGCTGAAGAGAGGAAACCTCAACAAGATGTGGTGAGGCAGTCACAGAAGTGTTCTCAGGAACAACACAGAGGTTCAAGTGACCTGCCTGCCCCACATGATGCTCTCGCGGAAGAGGAGAGCTATGCTCTGATAATGGAGATGGTGGACCAAAGTGTGAAAAGGTGTAGAGATGGGTGGAATGATCAACTATCCCTATTGCAACAATGCCTCCTGTCGCACTATCCCGGATGAAGATTGAATCTACTGTGAACTCAACTGTCTTCCCTGACCCACTAAGTGTAATCTGATAAATCAAGAGAAGGTTTGCAAAAAGAGATGGAACATACAATACATCATTGAATGTTCCATCCTGAATGCCTATAGAACCTTTCCCGCAAACTGTCATAACAGTGTTATTCCCCATGAGAATGTGAGGAATAGGAGAAGCCTCAAAAGAAGAGAAGATCTCCGGAGAAGATGCCATATGGTGAGAAGCACCTAAATCCAGTATCCAAGGGACCTATAAAGGGGATGCAATAGAAGCTCGTAATGTGTGACCCTATCCAAAATCTTGTCCAGATGTTGAAGGTGTGGAAGAAGACTGAAAAGCAAACCCCTGTGAGGTAGAAGAGGATGGAGAGGAAATAGTGCTCTTCTGAAGGAGAGCTTGCAAATCTACAATCTGTTTCTCATAGCCATCAAATCTCTTTTGAAAACAATGTGACTCATCATGAGGTCCCTTCTAACAATAGGAACATGTAGGGCTCTCAGTCTTCTATTTCTCCTTCTTAGAAGAAGATGGTGGGCCAGTAGAGTGCTGAAAAGAGGAATCAGATATCTGCTTTGACTTTTGCTTCTGTGTATCATGAGGTGTCTTGGCAAGCAATTCTTGTGACTGTGAACCTACAAGAGAATCCATCTGATTGAGCTTAGACTGCTCACAAGTCAACCTATCTCAGAAAGTCTCAAAAGAGGGCATAACATGTCATGCACCCAGTGCATCCATAGTGGAGTAGAAGGTAGAAGTGAAAATCTGATAAGGGCCATGAAGCTTTGAGAGTATCAGAAAGATACACTCATCATTTGACTTCATCTTTCCAACAACCTATAAAATAGAACAAAGAGACTTGAACTTCATCAAGAAGTCCTCAATGCTGGTGAATGATTCAGGCACCAAGGAGGTGAACTCTACATCTATCTGGAGAACCCTAAACTCATTCATTGTGCCAAACAAGGTGGAAAACTTATTCCACATAGCCCTGAGTGTGGTCAAACCATCCAAGTGGAACAACAACCCATTTGAAATATTCAGTGCAATGAGGCCCATTGCCTCATCCATCCTATTTCTATGCATAAGAGCCTCATAAGGCCTCTGTAGAACTAGCTGAGCCTCATCAAGGCATGACCATAACCCTTTTTCCATAAGCAATCTGGTCATCTGTCCTTTCCAAGTGTGGTAGTTGTGAGGTGTAAGACGGGCGACATAAGAGTCCACCATTGAGAGAAAGTAGACAAAAGTAGAAGGGTCTCTTTGAAATAAATGACAGAAATAGAATTTGCACCCGCCCACAAAGTATTATACTATCTCCCGTACACTTCAAATAAGTATGTAAGCACACAAAAAAAACAAGGAAAAAACCTGATTTTCAAATGCCTCCACTTTGATGCCAAAAATAGCTGATCAAACGAAAAAATTTGAAAATAAAACCAGCATGGTTGGATTAGGTTTGGAAAGAGCTTTCCAATGATATATCACACTTCGATTTTCGATACCGTTTGTAAAAATTTCTCAAAAATGGGTTCCAGTTTCAAAAAAACCCCTTACGGCACCAAAAAACCACCCACTATGCAGTCAAAACTGCCTGTGTAGGAAAAAAACCATCTTCATACCTTCTGCGCTCAAATCTTAGCATCTCGCACCTCGATAATTATGCCAGGTTCGTACGGTCTTGGTTCCAAAAAAAATTGCCGCAGATTGCTCTGGTACCCAATGGTGGTCGAATTTTATATCAAAATTCATCTTAATGATCCTCTGAATCCATTGGTGAGGTTGGTTTCAGCCCAAAATGCATCCAATAAAAAAATTTCTCCAGATCCAATAAAAAACTCTTTAAAAACTTGAAACCCTTAACCTCAAAACTTGCTTCAAAAACACCAGAATAGGTAGCAACAGGGGAGCTTTGATACCATGTAGGATTTGAGAGATAGAAATCCATAGAACGCCAAGAATACCTACATGCAAATAACCTGTTATAGGAGAGAAGTAGAAAGAAGCAAAAGGCAAAACTCAGAAGTTACTCAAAATGTGAGAGCAAAATTATGATCCAAGTTAATGAAAAAAAGATTTACAAGGTTCAACCTATAAAGGTGAACAAAACCCTAAAGCCTAAAAAAGCTAGGTTGCACATTATAATTAATAAAGATATTAATTATAATGCACCTAAGAGATAGCTTAAGAAAATAGAGTAATAAATAACTTAATTAATTAAACTGAAGTGATTTAATTAATAAGTGTAAAATATAATTACTCTAACAGTGTTATTCCGCATTGTGGTGTTTGGCTACTTGTAGGGACTATCCTTAAATGGATCCTCCTTGCCTATCCTAAGTCAAGTGGTATCAAAGCTTGAAGATATTGAGTGTGTAAACCAGTTGAGGCTGTTTGCACTGGGACCTTGTTGGTGACTTATTGCTTTGGGTTTTTGAAAATCTTGAAGGATGCCTCTAAGAAGATTGGACCCTAGAGAAATTGAAGATCTCTGCGATGTTGTAGAATCAAAGATTACAGAGAAGGTTAAATCTAATTTTAGATCTGAGATGGAATTGATGAAGAATGAAATGATTGCTGAGATCATGTGGGCTATGACTGGTGTACCTTGAAATGTTGGTACTGAGGATGGTTATGAGGAAGCTGCTGAAGAATTTGAAGTTGTTGGATCTAGTGGTGATGACCGGAGTGAAAGATCTGGTGAAGATAGAACTGGTCGGTTACATAGATTTGGAGCTCGGTTAAGTACTAGTTACCGAATGGAAGTTTCTTCTTTCTCTGGTACTTTGAAAATTGAGAATCTCATTGATTGGATTGGTGAATTAGAAGACTTCTTTGAGCTTGAAGAAATTGAAGATCCTCTTCAAGTGAGATTGGCACAGACTAAGTTGAAAGGGCATGCTGCTCTTTGGTGGAAAGAATTACAAAGAGATAGAGAAGATGACATTGAAATGAAGATCAATCAGTGGAGGTTGATGGTGACTAAATTGAAAGCTAAGTTCATACCTACTAACTATGAGCTTGAATTGTTTAAGAAGTTGTAGAATTTGAAGCAAAAAGATTTGACTATTGAAGACTATACTGAGGAGTTCTACAAACTTACTATTCGGTTTGGACATAGAGAACTTGGTAAGGAAAAGGTAGCTCGGTATGTGAATGGTTTGCAATTCAATATTCAAGATGAGCTTGGTATGCTGAAGAGTGATTCTATTGAAGATGCTTATCAGTATGCTCTGAAGGTAGAAGATAAGTTGAAAAGGAGACAACATAGTAATCCCCGAGGGAAGGAAAAGATTGATCACTTGGTAAAGGATAAACCAATTGCAGAAGATGAACAAAAACCTATGGAATTGAAGAAGAAGACAAGTAGAGTTATCTTTAAGGGTACTTGTTATAATTGTGATAAGGAAGGAGACCATTCTTTTGAGAGTACACAGAAGAAGCTTGGTGACCAATGAACTACTATGGTAAATGAGAACATTTAGAATGAACCTGAAACTAAGAAATTGCTGGTTCGGCGAACATTGCTTTGTACAAAGATGGAACCTTGTCATAGGAGTAACTTGTTCAGGACTTGATGCAAGTCTAGAGGTAAATTTTGTGATGTTATTGTTGATAGTGGTAGTATTGAAAACCTTGTTGCTGAGGACATAGTTCAGGAACTTGGTTTGAAAAGAATGAAGCATCCTTACCCTTATAGGATTGGCTGGTTACAAGATGATCATGCTTTGGAAGTGAGAGAACAATGTTTTGTTGATGTTTAGCTTGGCGAGTATAAGGATCTTGTTTTATGTGATATTGTGGAGATGAATAGTTGTCATATATTTCTCAGTAGACCTTGGCAATATGATTGCAGAGCTATGTATGATTGTGTTAAGAATGTATTTACTATTGAGAAGGATGACAAGAAGTTTTCCCTAATGCCTTTGTTGGATACAACACTCGGTAGGAGAAGTCTGAGTATTGGTAGTCGAGTTGAGTTGGTAGATCCTGAAGGTATGGATGATCAGTATGGAGAACAAGCCTAAGCCTTATCAATAAAAGACTTGAAAGGATAGGAGAAACTGAAGTGGAAGAGTATGAAAGCTAAAAAGTTGGAGGACTTGTATGAGAAGAACCAGTTCGGGGTTTATGTACTGAATCCCAGAAGATGTTCTTCCAGCATATGAGAATATGTTTTCAAACTTGGGGTGTCTGATGCAGGGGCATTCTAGGGTACTTGATGAATCTGCATGGAGGTGTGTTGTTTTGGTTCTGTGGTACTCGCTTGCAGCTTTAACCGACGGTCTCAATTATTTAAGGAAGCTTGGTTGCTGAAGGAACTCGATGGAACTTCTTTTCTCGGTGGAACATGTACTTGATGATTCCTACATTGCTTGGTCAATGTGCTTGTTCGGTGATGCTTGGCTTTCTCAGTTGTTTCACTGGTGCTCGATTATTTCTCTAGCGCTCGACAGTTCTGGTTTACCACCTAGAGTTCTTGGTGGTTTGGTTGGCCAACTTGGTGCATTTATTGTTGGTAGCTGTTGTTGCATTCTCCTATGTAGATCTTGAGGATGACATGGAGAATTAAATAATTGTAAGGAAATTTGTGAGACACCTATTGTTTCATTTAATATTTGTTTGTAATAGAAGCCGACTTGGCTGAGGAGTTAATTATGTCATCCAAGTGACTTGTGGCTGAAGATTAGTATTTAAGGAGTGTTTAGGTAGTTGTTTAGGAGAAGATTGGAGAGATCATATTTGAGAAGATAGAAGATTAGATCTGGATCCTACGAGATCTTGAAGATCAGATTGATTTTTGATAGTTTTGTAATAGCAGGGCTAGTGGTTGTTTGCTTGGAGGCTGTTGGAATTAGGAGAGATAGGTACTGAGAGGTTTTAGAAGTAAAATTTTTGAAGGCACTGATTCACCCCTCCCCTCTTAGTACCTATCTATCCTAATTCCAACAATTGGTATCAGAGCTCAGTTCTCTTGTTGAACAGTCTAACCACCAGAGGGTAAAGATATAAGTCATGGAGAGATACAAGCTTGACAAGACTATTGAGAATCAGAAGATACAAATACAGATGTTTGTGGAATAGTATAAACAAGCCAAGGAAGAACTGAAGAAATTACTGGTTGAAAGGAAGAACCTTGCAATTCAGCTGGATGAAATCAGTTATCATGAAGAACCTATTGATGAAATATTTGATCATATTGGATCAAGCTCTGGAAGCATCTCTGACAGATCTGAAAGCATAATCTCTGACTTGTCTAAAAAGAATCAGCATCTATCTAAGCAAGTGAAAGCACTTCAAATCAGTCATGAATCTCAAATGGTGAGAATGGTGGAAATCATGAACAATGCTAGACAAGCTGAACAAGATCGAAATCTAGCTATTGAAGACCGAAGACTGATGACTGAACAACTCCAAGCAAAAGAAAGTGAAATACAGAGACTCAGTGATCATCACTTCCAAGTATCAAATCAAATGATGATTGTTAATCAAGAAATGAACTGAGTAAATGGAGAATTATCAAGAAGACTTGAAGATGTTGCAATAATCAGAGAAGATAATGAAAAACTAAGAAATGAAATAAAGATACAAAAGCAACATAATGAAATGATGAGGATAGCTGAGGATAGTTCTAAAAATATTGGTGATTTCTTGACTAATCAAAGGAGATTCGAAAGTAGAGCCGGTATAGGCTACACCGGTGAAGGAGAATCATCACAACAAGCTAAAAAAGTCAACAACAATCAAAGTCAGAAACCTAAAGTGTTGACATGTTATCACTGTGGAAAACTAGGACATACATCTAATGTGTGCAGAAGCAAAGCCTAAGGTAAACATCCTGTCATTCCAAAATTCAATGGATATTGTTATTACTGTGGTAAGTTTGGACATCTAGCTTATGAATGCAGAGCTAAGTAGAATGACATTGCTAATAATACTATCAAGGAGAAAATATGCTATACTTGTAATAAGCATGGTCACACTGCAAGGGACTGCAAGGCAAAAATGAAACAAGTCTGGACACCTAAAGAGAAACTACAAGGAAAGCCATATCAACCTAAGAGACAAGGTAACTCATATGTTTGGGATTATAATACATGGACTAATTATGTTGTGTGTGGTCAGTACAGACATATTGCAGAAAACTATTACAGAAAGAGTCAGATTGGACAATCTAGAAACTGTACAAATGCAGGAATGACATGTATGCACTGTCACAAGGTCAGTCATGTAAGCAAGAACTACAGAGACCAAGCACCAGATGAAAACCATATATTTGAGAGTGGATATAACATTGCAGAAATTATGAAGTTAAGGAACACAATGTGGAAGAAAACATCTAATGAGAATGCTGAGTCAAGTAACACTGTTGGTGAAACCTCATCCACTGGATTGGGTGACATCGGTACCTCCACTTAAGATGACTAAGGTATGTATGGAACTGACATTTTAAATGATCACATTTTACATATAGTTCCTTATATATGATGTACAAATACCAAATCTGCATGAATAAAGATGCACTATGGTTTATGTGTTGTGAGTTTGCAAATGTCACATAGTCGGTAAAAGAAGAAACAAGAGTTGATTACCTGTCGGTGATCACTATACAAGGTTAACAGACAGCAGTGCAAACTGATGAAGAAATTTTATGTTAACTGAGAAAAGGAAATTGTAGACATTACCGAGTTGACAACTGTTTCATATCAAAAGTTAGGTCATGCATTTAATGCACCAAAGTTTGAGCAGGAATATCAAAAAATCTATAAATACGCGGAAACAAAGTTCATTGTTACATTGCGATTTTGAAGAATAGAGATTTTACAGAGAAGAGTTCGAGCTACAAATTTTTCCAAAAAAGATTCAAAGTCATTGTAGATCGAACCGACAACAATTCTTCGACGATATCGAGTAAGTTCATCTGCCTATTGAACACTGGTTATCTATTGC
The DNA here is from genome assembly GCA_027943335.1 of Chamaecyparis obtusa. Taxonomy (NCBI): domain Eukaryota; kingdom Viridiplantae; phylum Streptophyta; class Pinopsida; order Cupressales; family Cupressaceae; genus Chamaecyparis; species Chamaecyparis obtusa. The sequence continues at coordinate 181,549 of BSBK01003511.1, read as the reverse complement.
TTTCCGAAACCCTATTTATGGCATCAAAATCGACTGCAAGAAAATCGCAAAACATTGAGGAGGAAGTAGAATTAATTGTTAGGGAAAATTTCACCGAGGACAAATTCAAACCACATCCCAAGGTCGCAGCACAAACAGATGATATGGGTGCATTTTTTAGTATTCCAGATAGGGTTTTGTTAACATAAGATGTTAGGGCCTATATTCATTGCAAAATCAGAGAATTATGTGATTTTGAGACCATTGCTACTTATCAACAAGTCTATGGACTGGATGGAAAGATAAAATCCAAATACAAGAAGATTGGGGAGTCAGGGTTATTGTGTTTTACATACTTCCCGCAATCTTTAAAAAATGACTGGATAAGAATTGTGCTAAGCAAATTTCATGATGGAAAATTTTGGTTAGATAAACCTGTTGAGGTCACAAAGAAGATTATTAGTAGGGTTACTGGGTACCCTACAACCGACAAAGCCAAAGCCTTTCAAAGTTTGTCTCATCCTGACGTTGAAAAGAACACTGGAGCTCAATGGGATGGTAGGGCACTAAAAATATCAACCATCAAAGACCTAGCGGTAAAATTCACAGCTCATGTCATCAGGTACAAGATATTTCAATCTAGTAGACCAAATAGTGTACCCTGCAGCTTCATGGACATGGCTTATAAAATTGTGAAGAAAGATCACCAGGTAGATCTTGCCAAACTGCTACTACACCAACTGCAAGATAATATGAAGATAATAAAAGCAAAGAAGTCCAATACATGTAAGTACGAATCACTGCTTGTTTGTACATTTCTCTATCTGCAAAAATATGTACCTGGTATAGGTAAAGTAAACTGGCAATCTGACAAATCGATAACTGCACAAATTGGTGAAATGATGCAAAGTCTAGGAGATAATCTAAATAAGGAATTTAATGCATACTTCAAAGAATTTTAGGCAAAAATGCAACAAAGGAGTAGAATTCAAAGAGAATTAGTGAGTAAATTTGAAGATGATATATGTTTTGTAGTCAACACAGACTACTCTATGATAAAGGCAGTAGAATCGAGAACTAAATGGTTAGCACTGATGGGATACGAAATGAACCATGATTTCACTTTGAAATCTATTAATGCATTGTTGGCATTATCGATAGACATCACTGCCAGTAGGTTTGACGTATATGAGGAAGCTAAGTCACAAATCACTACAGACATAGAGATTAGGAAAATGTCTAGAAGGGCGAAGAAAATGAGAAAAGATCTCACAAAAAAATATGGAAATGCATCTGACTCATCTAAGGAGTCACTGGTTAAAGGAACAACCGAAGGTTAGTTACAGTTGGTTGACAAGCCCTATGATAGTGAGGAGACTGAGTCAGACAAAGAAAAGGATAACACACCGGTTCCTCCCACCAATGTTGAACAAGAAATGCAGTTACCAGAACCTGAAGGAATGAGGACATGTTTGTCAACTACAACACAACCTACCAAGAACAAAGAAGCATTAAAAGTAGCAAAAAGAAGAGTAGCTACACCGACACGAAAATATGTTAAGAGAAAGAATAAGAAAGTAGCTGAGACATCGAAGAAAAAGAGGAAATACATAAGAAGTAAAGAAGATATAGAGGAGACTGACACTGAAAATGATCCTAATCAATTCAAGTTAGTTCATAACAGGGAAAGTACAATAGAAGAAATAATTGAAAACATAATTGAGAATGGAAATCTTACAGATCCAGGCATAGGCAAATTTGACAAAATGTCAATTGAGGACAAGACAAAGCTAGAACATGCTATCATCTAGATGATGATTAAATTCAAGAGAGTACCAATGGAATTTGCATGTCAATTGCCGAAGGAACTTGATGACAAAATAAATGAGAGATGGGCTATTGCACTAGATACAAAGAAAAGGAGAAGAGAATAATCATTAAGTCATGTAGCCTCACACTTTAGCTATGTTGTTGTAAGTGAATACATGACAAAGTATCAGGCTAGATTTCAAGTCAAGAATAGAGCTATGTAGATAATGGATGAGAATGTGGGTGATATGGATGTCACATGTGATTATCTATGAACATCAATTTTGAAAGTAGAAGAGAAAGCTGAACAAGAAGCATTCTTGAAACTATCTAAGAAGAGACATAGTTCAAAAGGTAAAGATATTTTCATCGATGATAAGAAAAGGAAATAAAATAGAGGACACCGGTATATCAGTTACCGAGGTAATTAATATCATCGAACAAAAGGAAGAAATAAGAATTTCACAGGATGCACCAGATCAAGTAAAGATCCACTTGCAAAAGAAAATCGATGATGATGCACTCATTAAGGACATCACTAACGGTGATCCTGATGATGAGGATGACGAAGATGTGACAATTGCACCAAACAAAGATGAAGCATTAGACATTGATAGTGTGTTCACATCTCTACCGTGTGAACTACATGTACTTGCAAAGGTAGTTGAAATACTTTCACAAGTACAACCCGATGCTTCTCATCCTGAGCAAAATAAAGATACAACAGGGATACAAGCACCTGAGAAACTTGTAGATACAAATAAGCCTACCAAAATAGAGGCACAGTCTACAGAAAAAAAGGAACCAGAAGAAACAAAGTCGACTGAGGTGAACCCACCTGACACTACAACCGTGACTCCCACACCATCTACCGAGGAGCAGAAGAAGGAAGATACGGTGTCAATTGGGAAAGATTCTCTAAAAAGTGGAGAAAAAGCAATTGTTATAAGTGAGAAGAAGTCACCTATTGCACAAAAGAAGAAGAATAAGAAAGAAAAAGGGCCGGTCACCATTGATGAAGTCATAATTATACCAGAATGTGACCTGAGAACCCTAAGCCCCAAGGAACTAAGTAGATATGGGGAATTATGTTCAAGGAAAGCAACACAAGAAAAGTTAAGGAAAGAACACAAACATAAAGAAGTGTTAAATGATGTGAGGGATATTCTACAACAAATAGTACCAGAGATAAATATTGATGAGAATACTCCCATCATAGATCAACTTGCTACACTCGCCGACAAAATCAATGCCCCTGATACAGATGCAGACAAAAGAATAGAAGAATGGGCATAATCAAAGATTCAAAACAAATTGGTAGAAAGGATAAGCACAAAAGTGGCACTGAAAAAGGTAAAATTATCTGAGGTCATTACCGAGGTAAAATCTATCACCCAGGTAATCTGTCAATTTCTAATCAAACTTTGTACTTCAGACACCTTCACTGTAGAAGTCAGTGAAAAGATAAAAGGTTTAAAAGTAGAGATAAAGTTGAGTACACAAGCCGCTATCACCGAGCTAAATGCCTTCTTAAAGCATATTCACCGAGTTCAAGAACTCTGACGGTTTATAGCAGATATAAGGAAACAAGAAGCACACATCACCGATCAGGTTACAAAGTTACAAACATAACTCATTCCTTACCTGAAATTTTTTGAAGTGCATATTGTCAAAGTTGAACAACTTGTAGCAACACCAGAGATTTTGGTGTTGGATAATATCTTTGACATGCATGCACAAGTCGGTCTTGAGCATATTGCTCTTACCAACTTGAAAGAGGAATGGGACAACCTCTTGGATTTCGTAAAGAAAACCCATCCAAACATTTTTGATCAGATGTAAGTATACATTATATATTTTTTTGCATTTGGCATTATTATCAAAAAGGGGGAAAACATGTATATGCCAAATAAGTATACTTTGATATGTATATATTACTAGGAGCATGCACCGAGGGGGAGTACTTTGTACTTAGAAATTTTTTGTTGTGGATATGTATATGGCGGAGACAAGGAATATATAGAAACATTTTGTCTATATACATTCAAATTTTTGATACTAATGCCAAAGGGGGAGATTGTTAATCTCTATTGAGCATTTAAGGTTGTCATTAGTATCAAAGGATAGTAAATAGGTTGGTTGGTTACTTATATTGAGTTGGTCGGTAACCAGAAGTAAGACAGAGTAGTCGGTAAAGCCTTTACACCAAGCATCACACAGTTTATCGAGCACCAGCGACACCGACACTGACAGACAGTAAACACCAAGCAAATTATACAGTGTTTACCGATGATCACAAAAAATGGCATAGTAATCTGAAATGGTACATTCTTCTATGCAAATGATTACAACAGATCGTAAAATGGTTTACCAAGATCAAGGAGCATTTATTGTAAAAGATACTCATTAAATGTAATGCTTATCTTATTGTAATAGTTGATCTAGGTTATTTTGCACCGTAGATCTTAGGGCTATGATTATTTTTGTAACCTAATTTTTTTTAAAGCGGCAAAAATAGAACACTATATATTTTGTATGTTCACACCATTTTATGAGGTAGGTGAACAAAATATATATGAATCACGGAGCACTTGAAGACATTGCCTAAATTCAAGACAATCAGTTTACTGAGCAGAACAGAGTACAGAGGATATCAGATTGAGCAGAATCAAAGAAGGCTATAGAGCAGAACAGAGTAGAGAACCATCACAAATAAGGTGATATTTTGATGAGAAATTATAGATCTGTTTTAAACAATTGAGTTGTCAACTAGCAGATAATTGCCTATTACTTTCTGACAATTATGATAGAGTTTTTTAATAAATCTCTTAACAGAGTAGACTTAATAGTCTTATGTAAATCTCTTAACCGAGTACACACTTCATTAGTGTTGTTTAAATCCTATAACTAGGTGGATCTATCTGATCTAATATGTTACTCCTAACAGGGTAAGATCACCATAAGTGATCAAAACTTGTAGCCTTAACAAGAAAACCTTTTCTATCTGCAGTAGTGAAGAATTTGTGGGTGTCATCCCCACCATAGTTTTTACCTTCTTACAAGGGTTTCTGCGTTACCAAAATACTTGTGTTATGTGATTTTCATATTGATTTCATGTTTTTTACTTTCTTAAGTTAACTAGATGATTGATTTATGCAATTATATTCAAGTTATTTTGATCGGTTATCACATTATACAGTTATAGATTTGAAAGGTTTTAGAAGTAAAATTTTTGAAGGCACTGATTCACCCCTCCCCTCTCAGTACCTATCTCTCCTAATTCTCACAGAGGCTTGTGAGCTCAAGTTAAGATCTGCCTTAGGGTTTCCATCAGTTGCTGATTGGTTTCAGAGTTGGACTAGCCAGAGTTGGATTGGATCTTTGTTGATCTTGCAGAATTGTTTCTAATTGTAATTGGCCCTAACCTGGAAGGCCTTACAACTGGGCATGTTAATGAAAATTTAGTTGAAACAATTATTGTGTTGTGTTATTCCGCATTGTGGTGTTTGGCTACTTGTAGGGACTATCCTTAATTGGATCCTCCTTACATGTCCTGCGTCATTAATGTAATTAGTTTTGATGAGGAATGGAAGAAATGTCTTAATGTAACTTGAAATTGAAATGAAAATAGAATTGCATTATATTAAGTAATAAAATGCATTTCTTGATAATGGTAAATGAATTCATTAAGGGAACCTTAAGGAATGTACTTGTGAATGGATATGATGATATGTAAGAATGTTAAAAAAAAATTGTTAGTTATAATTTTAGGTCATAGATCTGATTCCTTATGGGTTCCCTAGTGGGGACATTACATCAGATCCCTACTCATGAGGACATAGTATACTATGATCAAGTATATGATGGTACAGTTTGCAGATACCTTTTTGCTAATCCTAGCATAGGAGATGAGAGCATCCAGTGGTCTTAGTTTGCTTCGTTCTTGGTGCTTCCAAAAGATCTAGGGGTTTTTGTTGGTGGCTTTGTGGTTCCTGATCGAGGAGTACATGGCTTCATAGTGGGATGGGGTAGGATTATTGAGGATATGATCACCCATCCTTGCAGGTTTGATTGGGGCTCTTGCGTGTTAGCTCAGTTCTATCATGAGCTACATGACATTGTATATTAGAGCGGGGCTACTCTTTCTACTAGATTAGTCCTTTAGCTCTTGACATGGGAGCATGTTCTTATTACTAGGCCTATTTCTGTTGGACATAGAGATCCTAGATGGCCTTTTGCGTTCATATATGAGGGGATGGTTGTGCAGGCCCAGCTGGGCAAGGTGGATTATTGGTGACACATTATTGATGATGTTGATCAGGTGGTTTGGATACCATACATTAGATGTGAGCCATGGACCAAGGACACATCAGAGCTTCTTTAAATGTGCATGCCATGTTGGATGATAGGGCATACACCCTTGATTATTGAATGGTTTTGCTTCCATCAGGTTCTATGTCAGTTTGAACAAGTTTAGGGGATGCCACAAGGTTTGTCTCTTTACACTCCAGTATAGGTTGAGAGATCCCTTTGGGGTCCTCAGATTGATTATCAGACATCACAAGATGAGCTGCTGTAGTAACCTCACCTAGCATGGGATATGCGGGAGCATATTGTGGATGTGGGGATGACAAATGATTATGCACAATGGTTCTTAAAAAACCCATTCCTTAGATATACTGATCTAGCAGAGCCAGTTCCTGGTATCAAGGAGAAGTTAGATGATGATGGGAGCGATGGCAGTGGTGGCAGGAGATGAGGTCATTAGGGATGATGAGATGGCAGAGTAGGAGGAGATAGAGTGGTTATCCTTGTTGTAGTTGCTGCTCCTATCAGAGGTGGAGTCTATATGAGAGGTGGATGAGTTAGGGTTAGGGGTGGTCCTTTCAGAGCACTCCATCAGGTGGGTATGGATCGACTAGCTAGATGGGGTTAGCATAGAGTACGAGTGTATAGGCAGGTTGCACCATAGGTTGTAGCCTATATCGATGCACAAGTCACTTAGATTGTAGTGGATCAGACATAGGCACATCCAACACCTCTTCCTCCACATGGTCCTATTCCTTTTGTTCAGCTTTCATCTTCTTCTTCTCAGATTCCACCTTCTTTTGTACCATCTTCTTCCATGGCTCCTCAGGCTCTTCCACAGGCTCCTCTTACACAGGCTCCTTCTACAGGTGCACCAGTGTCAGATTCTTATGTTTGGTCTTTACAGTCTGAGGTTTTAGATATTAGGTAGCAAGTCAGTCAGCTAGGCAGCATGATGCAACCATTCATGGTTGCTATGAGTCATCACGAGCTACAAGCAAGCTCGAGTCGAGGTCCTGATAGAGGTCTTGGTCCTGATGGTGCCGATGATTCGAGTAGTTGATTGATATACGATTGAGCCATTCTTTTGATGATATACATGATTATATTTGATATCGAGACATTTGTATTTATATTCTTTTATCAGATGAGATTATTTATGATCGATACTTTTCATATTTGATGGACTCTGATTCACTTATTTGCTGATGGACATTGATGATACCATGGACTGTGTTTTCTTTGATAGATTTACGTTATATGATGTCATTATATGTTGGAATTCTTTTTAGGTGTTTTATATGATATGTAGATCTATATGATTTATCTCTACATGCTATGTTTTTATGCTTTTCAAATGTAGTTTATGATATGAATGCACATGCTATGTCTATTTATGCAAATGAGTGTCTTATTTATGACATAGGGTAGATGGATGCATTTAATACATGGTTTAATGTTTATTGATGTACATTTAATTCTTTAATGATTAATGCTATGCGATGATGTTTATGGATGTATTTATGAATGATGTAGTGTAATGGATGGTTAATGAAATGTAATGCAATGGATGATTTACTAAAGTATATAGATATAAATGTAATGAATGGATGGATAATACAATGATCTTAATGATAGATGAATTTTAATAATATAATGATTAATGATGATCTTAATGAAAATGCAATGATGTAATGTACTTTAATGATTGTACCTTAATGTACTAATGAGATAAAATATAATAATGAATGATTAATGCAATGAATGCCATGTAATTGATGAAAACTAAAATGAATGCAACTAATGTAATGCAATCTTAAAATGAACATAATGCAACTTTAGACATGGTCTTAGGTGAATGCATGTGATTATAAGATGAATGAACCTAAATGTAATGTGATTAATGATCTCCTGATATGAACTAAAATGATGGATGCAATGAATGCAGCTAAGTGGTGTGAATTAAAATAAATGCAATCTAATGCAATGCAATTTAAAATGAACTTAATGTAATTGGATGTAACATGACTTAAAATGCAATGAACTTTTTGATTTTTGATTTCCAACACACTTGATCTCACAATGTTTTGATGAACTCTTGATTTTGATTTTTGATTTAACTCCACCCCCTCTTTTCTCTTTTAAATCCATTTTTGAGCTAAGAAAGTAAACAACTTAAATGCATTTAATCTAAGATGGATGTAGCTAGCTGTCACTATTGACAAAATTAGGAGCTTATTTTCATCATTGAGCAATTTTGAGACCTGAAATTGGCACAATCATCACTGGTTCAACTATGGTGATATGAATACCTTTTCCCTTTCCATGTTGCTTTCCCTTTTCTTGGTACAACTATCACTGATTGAAATCAATCATGAGAGTATGAATACCGATTTCGTCAGATTCTATGTTGCAAGTGGATTTTGGTATTATGATATTGAACATCAAAATATCCAAAGTGTCTTGTTGTGTAAACAAAAAAAGATCTTAGTTTTTCCATATGTACATGTCCTCAATGATTCTTTGATGATCATGTCATTAGATGAATGATGCTACTTTAAAACTTTGATCTTAGGACACTCATTCTGAAACCAATAAAATTTTATGCTTTCATCATCACTTATCTAGTCCAAGACTTCATCAATTTGCTAGAAAGACATGATTTCATCAATCAAGTAAATACTTTAAAAAAAAATTGCACTATTTTTCAAATCCATATTTCAAGTATAGTTCCATCCATTTCATATTTTTAATTATGATAAAAGTAAATTCTTTGTGAGATCTTGGATAAAAAGTTTGCATTTGATTAAAATTGATGTGTGGATTAGGATTTGATCGTGTGAGTATGTCACTTGTGATTTGATGAATTGATTTGGTGTCAGATTAAAGTTTAAATTGATGAATCCTTCTCCTTGAGAATAGATTTTTCCCCTAGTTTGATGTTGTGGAATTGTTGAACTTTGGACACTTTTCCGACCTAGAACAAAAGCTTTAGGTACTTGCAAATGCAATTGTGGGGTTTTATTATGCAATATATACAAATGCTCATGAATGCAATATCTACAAGGATGGCGACTAGGCATGAGACTAACTTGGAATTTCAATGGTGCCTATTTATCAGGTTTTCACCGATTGAATTGATTTTCTCTTTTTCTCTTTTCAAGATTTTTCTCTTTTTTTGTTACCAAGGTGCCTATTTGCTATGTTTTCACCAAGGCAATTTTTCTCTTTTTCTCTTTTTCTCTTTTTTGGTATTTTTTTCATATCACCAAGGTGCCTATTTAATAGGTTTTCACCAAGAATATTTTTTGAGGATCATTTCTGAATGTTTTTGGATTTCTTCATGCTCAATTTTCCATTATTTTTGATATTTTCTGCATTTCTAATTTTTTTTTTTTTTTTTGTTTTTCAATGTTTTTGAATTTTCAAGATCTCTTTTGACTAAGTACAATAAATAGGATTCTTCTTCATCTAATTTTATGATACTCTTTTTCTTTATACCCTTTCATCTTCTTCATGTGTAGAATCTCTTCAAGTGTATACTATTGATGGGTTCTTGCAATCTTCTCCATCACAGTTAACTAGTTTATAAATACCCATTCCAAAAGAAGAGGTGATTACAAAAGGTCCTAACCAATTGGCTTCCCATATCCCTTTCTTCTCTCTTTCTGCTTGATTTTTAGGGTTTTACTCGTAAGACTAGATCACCTATTTGGAATGTCCTTTGTTTGATGTGCTTGTTGTAGTTCCTTGACATTCGATTCTGATACACTTTCAAATGATCAAAAGATTGTAGTTGTCTTTCATCTAGTAGCTCCAATTCTTGTAGTCTAGCAACCCTATAGTCTTCTTCATTCAACAATCCATGTAATGAGACTCTTAAAGATGGGATTTCTACCTCCAAGGGTAAAACTGCTTCAGCTCCATAAACTAGTGAGAATGATGTAGCTCCCATTGGCATTTTGATGCTTGTCCTATAAGTCCATAGAGTAGGGTTTATTTGACTATGCCAATCCCTTCTTGAATTATCCATGGTCCTCTTCAATATTTTCAAAATATTCTTGTTTGTAGCCTCTACTTGTCCACTACCTTGAGGACAATTTATTAAAGATGAGTGATGTACCACATGAAATTTTGCACATAATTCTTTCAAGTCCTTATTCTTGAAATGTTTTTCATTATCAGTTATGATGGATTGAGGAACACCATACCTACAAATTATGTGGTTTAATATGAACATGAAAATTTTCTTTCCTATGGCTGTGGATAATGGCACAACTTCTACCCATTTGGTAAAATACTCAGTGGCTATAATGATTAACTTATGACCATTTGAGGATGGTGGATAAATCATTCCTATTAAGCCCAAACCCCATTGATAAAAGGGCCATGGTGTAGTCATCAGATGCAGTTCTTGAGCTGGCACATGAATAAGGTTCCTATGGTATTGACATTTCTGACAATTCTTTGCAAAGTGACAAGCATCTTTCTCCATAGTAGGCCAATAATATCCTATCCTAGAAGTTTCTTTGCTAGGGTTAAGCCATTTAAATGTGACCCAAAAATTCCTTCATGGATTTCTTGCAAGGCTAAAGTTGATTCCTCCTTCTCTAAACACCTTTAAAGAATTCCATCTAGACTCTTATGATACAATGTGTCAGATATAATGGTGTAACGAGAGGCTTGTCTTATGAAACTTTTCTTTTGGTTTCTATTTGGTCCATGGGTAAAATTTGGTCTTTGAGGTACGTATAAATGGATCCATACCAAGGTGATTCATCTCCCACTAATAGGAAAATGGTGTGGGGATGTGAAGGGTCAAATGTGGGTTGTCCAACTTATTCTACCAAGAACTCATATCTGGTGCTTTGATCCAACATTTGGAGAAGTGAAGCTAATGTAGCCATTGCATTGACTGCTTTGTTCTTGTCCCTCAACACTTGTTCAAAAGTTATCAATGTGAAGTACTTATTGAGATCTTATATCATTTTTATGTAAGGTATCAACTTATCATCCTTGGTGTGATACTCATCATTTATCTGATTAATGATGAATTGAGAATCTCCAAATATTTGCAATTCTGTCACCTTCCATTCCAATGCTAATTTGATCCTGATGATTAATGCCTCATACTCAAATATATTGTTTGTACATGGAAATAGTAGCTTGTATGATTTGGGGATCATTGATCCTTGAGGAGTAATTAGTAATATTCCCACACCTGATCCATGTTGTGTATAAGAGCCATCAAAATATAGCTTCCATGTCTTTGCTTCAACATTGATTATCTCTGAATCTATAAATTCTACTTGAATTGGATGTTCATCTTGTAATGGTGACTCTGCTAGTTGGTCTTCTATCACTTGGCCTTTGATTTCCTTTCTGTCCATATATTCAATATCAAGCTTGCTTAGAACCATGACCCATTTGGCCAATCTTCCCGTGAGGGTTGTTTTTCTTAGGAGATATTTCAATGGATCTATTTTTTCTATAAGTCTGATTTTATGAGACAACATGTAATGTCATAGTTTTTGGGAAGCAAAAACCACTGCTAGACATGCTCTTTCTATAAATGTGTAATTCAGCTCATATTTTACCAATGTACGACTTATGTAATAAATAGCTTTTTCCTTACCATTTTCATCTGCTTGAGCCAAGAGTGCTCCTAAAGTATGTTCTGTCACTGAAATGTATAAAATCAATGGCTTTCCTCTTATCGGTGGCATCAAAGTAGCTGGATTCATCAAGTACTTTTTAAGTAATGTGAATATTTCTTCATGCTTTTCATCCCATCTAAATACTACGTCCTTGTGAAGGAGTTGAGTAAAAGAGTGACATTTCTTTGCCAGTTATGATATGAACCTCCTGATTGACTGGATTCTTCCTTGAAGTGATCTCATTTGGATTACATTTTGAGGTGCCCCCATTTCCATAATTTCTTTTACTTTTGCGGGGTCTATCTCAATTCCTTTGGCCGAAACTATGTATCCTAGCAATTTTCCTGATTGTACACCAATGCACATTTCTTAGGATTGAGTCTTACTTTGAACTACCCCAACCTTGTGAATATTTTCTCTAGAATGGGTAGATGTTCTTCCCTTGATTGGGATTTTGCAAGTATGTCATCTACATAGTCCTCGAGGAATTTATGCATCATATCATAAAAAATAATAATCATTGCTCGTTGATATGTTGCTCCTGCATTTTTGAGACCAAAGGGCATAAAATTCCAGCAAAAATGTCCCCCAAACACATGTGTATTTTGTTTTGTCTTGATCTTTAGGTGCTATCTTAATTTGATTATAGCCACTAAATCCATCCATTAATAATGCAGTCAAGGATGGTCCAAACCTCGCAGCTTCAGAACAACACAACGGAATACTCAACAACACAACAACAAAGCAATTTTTTAACTCAATTTTCATTAACATGCCCGACTGTAAGGCCTTTCGAGTTAGGGCCAATTACAAACAGAAACAATTCTGCAAGATCCAAACAAATCTAATACAATCTTAGCTAGTTTAGCTCTGAAGATAATCAGAAGCTAATGGAAACCCTAAGGTAGATCTAAACTTGAGCTCGCAAGCCTCCAAGAAAACTCCTTGTCTCCAAGTGTGCAAACCACTAGCTCTGCAATTACAAACTATCAGATAACAATCTGATTTGCAAGATAATGGAAGATCTTTTCCACAACTTCACCAACTCTAGCTTTTAGAACCTCAGATATGATTCGCTAAGTCTTCCAAGTCATGAACTTCTATGATATTCCCCCTCTCTCTCTCAACAACTACCCCAAACATCCTATAAATACTAGTCATCATCCACAAGTCGCCTGGATGAAACCATTAACTCCCCCAACAAATATTAAATTCAATACAAGTCGACATTGAAATAGCCTTACAAACATTTAATCTAACATGTCGGCCTGTAACAATAGCTACCAACAATAAATGCACCAAGTCAGCCCAACAAATCACACAGAACTCCAGTCGGTAAACCAGAACTACCAAGCAACAGTGAAATAACTGAGCATGCCAGGCATCACCGAGCACTAGTGTCAATTGAGCACCAAAGGCATCACCGAGTAACACTTTCACTGAGCACTAGAGGTTACTGAGTTCCTTCAGTGACAGTGAAATAACTGAGCATGCTAGGCATCACCGAGCACCAGTGTCGACTGAGCACCAAAGGCATCACCGAGTAACACTTTCACTGAGTGCCAGAGGTTACCGAGTTCCTTCAACGATCAAAATTCCTTCAATGACCAAGGTCGTTGATCAAGGATGAAACTGAGTAACACTGGCCAAACATACACCCCCCATGTAGATTCACTGAGTACCCTAGAATGCCCCTGCATCAGACACCCCAGGTTTGAAAAGATGTTCATATGTGAGAAGAACATCTTCTGGGATTCAGTACATAAACCCTGAACTGGATCTTCACATACAAGTCCTCCACCTTTTCAGCTTGCATACTCTTCCACTTCAACTTTTTCTGTCTCTTCAAGTATTTTCTTGACAGCACAGAGGTCAATTCTCCATACTGATCATTCATTTTCTCTAGATCCACAACCTCAACCCGGCTACCAATACTCAGGCTTCTCCTACTGAGTGTTGTGTCTAGAAAAGGCATCAGGGAAAACTTCCTGTCATCCTTCTCAATAGTAAACACATTTCTTACACAGTCATACATAGCTTTGCAATCATATTGCCAAGGTCTACCGAAAAATATATCACAACTATTCATCTTCACAATGTCACATAACACAAGATCCTTATACTGGCCAATATGAACATGAATAAAGCTTTGCTCTCTTACTTTTAGAGCATGAACATCTTGTAATCAGCCAATCCTATAAGGTCAAGGATGTTTCATTCTATTCAACCCAAGTTTTTGAACCATGTCCTCAACAACAAGGTTATCAGTACTACCACTATCAATAATAACATTACAGAGTTTACCTCCAGAATTGCATCGGGTCCTAAACAAGTTACTCCTCTGACAAGGTTCCTCCTTTGTACCAAGCAATGTTCATCGAAGCAGCAAGTTCTCAAATTCAGGTTCATTCTCATTCACCACAGTAGTTCATCAATCACCAAGCTTCTTCTGTGTACACTCAAAAGAATGGTGTCCTTCCTCTCCATAGTTATAGAAAGTACCCTTAAAGATAACTCTACATGTCTTCTTCTTCGGTTCCATAGGTTTTTGTTCATCTTCTGCATCAGTTGGTTTATCCCTCACCGAGTGATCAATCTTTTCCTTCCCTCGGGGATTACTATGTTGTTTCCTCTTCAACTTATCTTCTGCCTTCAGAGCATACTGATAAGCATCTTCAACAAAATTAGTCTTTAGCATACCCAGCTCATCTTGAATATTGAATCTCAGACCATTCACATACTGAGCTACCTTTTCCTTACTAAGCTCTCAGTGTCCAAACCAAATAGTAAGTTTGTAGAACTCCTCGGTATAATCTTCCACAGACAGATCCTTCTTTTTTGGATTCTACAACTTCTTAAACAAGTCAAGCTCATAATTAGAAGGTATGAACTTAGCTTTCAACTTAGTCACCATCAACCTCCACCGATTGATCTCCATTTCACCTTCATCTTCTCTATCTCTTTGTAGTTCCTTCCACCAAAGAGCAACATGTCCTTTCAACTTTATCTGTGCTAATCTCACCCGAAGAGGATCTTCAATTACTTCCAGCTCAAAGAAATCTTCAAGTTCACTAATCCAATCAATCAAGTTCTCGGGTTTCACAGTACCAAAGAAAGTAGAAACTTTGATTCGGTAACTACTACTTAACCGAGCTCCAAATCTAGGTAACCGAGCATTTCTGTCTTCACCAGACCTATCCATCTAGTCATCACCACTAGATCCAATAGGTTCAAAGTCTTTAGCACCTTCCTCATAACCATCTTTAGTACCAACATTCTGAGGTATACTAGTGATAAATCTCATGATCTCGGAGACCATGTCATTCTTCATCAACTCCATCTCAGATCTGAAATATGATTTTGCCTTCTCTGTGATCCGGGATTCAATAGTATCATAAAGATAAAAAATAACTCTAGGGTCCAATCTCCTCGGAGGCATCCTTAAAGATATGCAAAAACCATTTGCAACAAACCCTCACCGACCACCTTACAACAGTCTCCAAGTTGTGTACAAGTCAGATCTCAACCTACCACCTTGAACAAACAACTAGGGAAAGATCCACAAGTTTAGTGCCATGGATCTGCAATCCAGATCATATGATATCTTCACCAACAAGATCAACTTCACAAAGTCAGCCTTGCTAGGTCAACCTTTGCTCCATAAGATAAACTCTCAGCTTTGATACCACTTGATGTAGTCAGGGATGGTGGATCTAATTAAGGATAGTCCAAACCTTGCAGCTTCAGAACAACACAGTGGAATACTCAACAACACAACAACAAATCAATTTTTTAACTCTGATTTTCATTAACATGCCCAGCTGTAAGGCCTTCTAGGTTAGGGCCAATTACAAACATAAATAATTCTGCAAGATCAAAATAGATCCAATATAATCTCAGCTAGTTCAACTTTGAAGACAATCAAAAGCTGATGGAAACCCTAAGACAAATCTAAACTTGAGCTCGCAAGCCTCCAAGAAATCTCCTTGTCTCCAAGTGTGTAAACCACTAGCTTTGCAATTAAAAACTATCAGATAACAATCTGATCTGCAAGATCATGCAAGATCTTTTCCACAATTTCACCAACTCCATCTTTTAGAACCTCAGATCTAATTCACTAAGTCTTCCAAGTCATGAACTTCTACGATCTTTCCCCTCTCTCTCAAAAAATACCCCAAACATCCTATAAATACTAGTCATCAGCCACAAGTCAGCTGGATGAAACCATTAACTCCCCCCAACAAATATTAAATTCAATACAAGTCAACATCAAAATAGCCTTACAAACATTTAATCTAACATCTCAGCCTATAACAAAAGCTACCAACAATAAATGCAGCAAGTTGGCCCAAAAAATCACACAGAATCCAATCGGTAAACCATAACTATCAAGCAATAGTGAAATAATTGAGCATGCCAGGCATCACAAAGCACCACAAGCATCGCCGAGTAACACTTTCACCAAGTGCTAGAGGTTACTAAGTTCCTTCAGCGACTGAGCTTCCTTCAATGATCAAGTCCATCTGTTAAGGCTGCAACTAAGTAACACCAACCAAATATACACCCCCCATGCAAATTCACCGAGTACCCTAGAATACCCATGCATCAATTAATGAGAACATGGAGTGACCCGCTGTAAAATCTACTATGGCATCTATGATCGGTAATGGAAAATCATCTTTCAAACATGCCAGATTGAGATCTATGAAGTCCGTACAAATTTTGATTGACTTGTCTACTTTTGAAATAGGCACGATGTTTGATATCCATTTGGCATAATCGGTGGTTCTTATGAATCCCACTTTCAACAATTTTTCCAACTCCACTTTGACAAGGAGTGCTATGTATGGGTGCATTTTCCTTAATTTCTATTTGACTGGTCTGACTCCTTCCTTGATTTTTAAATGATGTATTATTAGATTAGGATCTAGTCCCGACATATCATCATATGACCATGCAAAATTGATTTGTCTCTCCTTAAAGAATTTCATGAACTCCTCTTTTTCTTCACTTCATAAAGATGCTCCTAGGTGTATAATATTTGCTTCTGTGTTTGACCCAATGTTCACTTTCTCTATTGGTTCAATCAAAATAGGTGACCTTTCCTCATAGTGTTCGGGAAAAGTATCCAACCTCTCTTCCTTAGGTGCCTTTGTTGGGTTTTCACCTTCGAAAACACTCTTTATTTCTTTCTCTTTTTGATCTAATGCTGCCACAATGTGATTTTCAACATTAGATTCTTTCCATTTTTTATTTTTTTTATTTTTTTTCATTTTTAACTAAACTTAGAGGTTGGATACTTCCCTTTGTCACTTCTTCTTGATATTCATTGGTAGAAGAAGGTTCAACCACATTTAGGTATCGGGACACCATTTTGTCATTCAAAAATGTGGGAAGGATAGTAGGTTCGATGGAATCCCATACAATAAGCTCTAGATAGATAAGGGATAAGGGATCAGTATTTTGGTTTGGCTCAATAGGGTTTAAAGACATGACCTCATTGGAAGATTCAAACATTTTATCGCTCAAATCTATAACATGTGCCTCTTCTAGGTGTTCTAGAGAACTAGGGTCAAAATCTTCCTCACTCGAATCCTCTCAGGTTTCTAATGGGTAAAAATCTATTGGATTAAACCTAGTGTTAGATTCTCCTATAGTAGGTAACCATGATGGAACATAGGGTTGTCCTACCCATTGATTTTCTTTGGTTTCTTGCCTTGGAATATTTTCTAACACTTCTTGACTAGAAATTGATGCTTGATTCTAATTTAACCTTGAAACTTGTTTTTTTTCTTTGTTGGAAGCATAGGTGTGAATTACATCCACCTCTTTATCTTGGAAAGACTCACTTGACAATGAGTCCCACTCCTAATTTTTTGAATCTTCATCACTTTGGGAACCTAGTTGCAAGATTTTCTCATAAACCCTAGGGTATTTCTTTTGAGTGTATCCTTGCTCGAGATATCCCAATCTAGTTTTCTCTTTACTATCCCTCCATGAAATCTCAATGGGTTCAATTAATCATTCATTTCTTATACCTAAAGTTCCTTGTCCTTTATATCCCAGTTTCTAAATTATTTGGAAACCTTTACCATATTGATGAGTAGGAATGCTTATGTTTTGAATTCATTTTTCACTGGAACTTGAATCCTCATCTTTGTATAGCCATTTTAAAATTTCATTATCTTCTTCATCCATAGATGAGGAAGTACTAGCCCTTACAAAATGGTTATTGTATTTATGGGGTGTATGTAGGTTAGATGGTTTTCCATGGGACTTGGGAGATAAAGGTAGGTCCATCATAGATAAAGAGTATTCATCCACACCCTTTTGCTTGATTTGACATTGCTTCTCAAAGCTTTTCATCAAATTATCCATTTTTGATAATGGGCTTCTTTGGTGTAAGTTTGAATGGATTTGGCTTGATCTTATTTTGCTTCATGGGTACTTTCCTCACTAACTTTCTCCTTTCCTTTAGTCGATCTAGTTAAGTTAGTGGGAACTTTGTGATTTTCAACAACACTTTCTTCTTCCTTTAATTTTTCTTTTCCTTTTGTAGATGGGAGATCCTTTGAGCTTTGACCTTGTTATCTCCTAATTGATATAGATCCTTCGACATTATGAGGAACCAAGGATTCATTTACAGGTTTCATATTATTGTAATATTGTAAAGGGTTTGAATCCCCACTTACCATGACTTCTTGTCCCATGTAGGGAAATTTGAGGCATTGATGATATGTCAAAGGTACTACCTGCATTTCGGATCCATGGCCTTCAAAATAGGATATTGTAGGTCAATTTCAGATCTAGGACTTGGAAAATGGTCTCTTTTTGCATTGGACCAACTCTAATGGGGAGTACTATTATACCTTTAGAGGCTCTTTCTTCATCATCGTAAGCTTTAATGGTTATTTTCTTCTTTGGGTCAATAGCTTCCTCAAAAAATCCTAAGGCTTTAACCAAGTTTAAGGTGCAGATATTTAGGCTGACTCCGCCATGAATGAGGACTCTCTTAACTCTATGTTTGTGGATCAACACCTCAATATGCAAAGGCAAGTTTTGTGGGTGGTTAACGACATATCATCTTTCTCTGAGAAGGATAAACAATAAGGTGAAACTAGGTGTCCTACCATATTTTGGAACTTGTCCACATCCAAATTCAAAGGTACATTGGTCTCAACAAGTGCCTTTTCCAAAATCTCCTTGTGAGTAGGTGATAATTTGAGCAACTCTACAATAGAAATTTGGGTAGGGGTTCTTTGCAATTGGTCCACCAAATTGTATTGTTTTGATGAAGAAGAGGATGTTTGATTAGGTAAAATGATTCTAGGAGCACCTCCTGATAGAGTGATTTTTTATGCTTTCCCCCTAGTCACAACATTAGATGTTGCCTCCTTTTGTTTCTCCTTGATCACAATCACATTAATCATATTTTCATCACCACTTAAGGTATTTATGGTGTTGTCATAAGTATGGGAAAAATTCACCTTTTCATTACCCCTTTTATTATTGTGATTAGCATTAGATGTTTCCCCCTTTTCATGGTTTAGGAAAGGGTTCTTGAAAGCTGTGCGATCCTCATTATTTTGAGGTCCTTCCACTTTTATGGTTCCATCATTGATTAAGTCTTGGACAAGGTGTTTCAATTTCATACATTCATTAGTTTTATGTCCCTTATTACGATGATATTCACAATGATGAGAATCATTCCACCACGTTGGCTTGAATTGAGGTTCGTATGGCCTTGCTTCAAGTAAGGTGATGATTTTTTTGGCCACAATAGTTCTCAATTCATTTTCCAAAGGTTCACCTAGAAATGTGAATTTCCTTCTTTGATAGGTGGAAAAGAATGGTTTAGGCTTATTAGCATTAGAATTGTTAAAAGGATTGTTGTTGGTGGTGTTTTTTTTTTTATTGTAAGGCACTTTGGTCATTAGATTAACATTATATGTGGGATTTGACCCACTTGATAAGGTAAAAGGAGTTGCCTTCAAGTTGTGTGCTTCCATAACTCCATCATTCACAAGATTTTTATTGGTGTTTTTCAACCATAATTTTGGTTTATCATTGTGATTATTGGCTCCTTTATTATTGTGATAATTATTTAAGTTATTGTTGTTGTTGGTGTTGGGATAAGCTTTATGATCTTTGAGCATTGAGCTGCTACTTGAATGGGTGCACCCGGGTTGGGCTTTCAACTACACTGAAATGTTTGAGGATGAATAGGAAGGAGAGGAAGTGGGCATGGTTCCATTTCTAATTTGGCCACCGTGAGTGAATAAATAGGTCTACATGTTGGATTGTATAAGAGCTTGGACAATGTTGGTTGAGGCCATTAAGGAGGCTTTTGATGATAAGAGATGGGTGGAGGTCCCGTTAATGGTCCTGAGAAAGCATCGGTTAGCAGGGCTTCGTCGCGCAAGGCATCTTTAAGTACGAGCAGACTGGTTTTTTGTGGTGGCTCCTCATGGCGATGAACATTTTGGATGTTTGGTGTCCAACCACCAGTGATGTTTTTGAAAGGGTTGGACCCTGAATCGATGAGGGTGATGTCTGTGATACTCTCAACCTCTTTTATGTTTATATAATTTCAATATTTAGCAAATGTGTATTCGGTGGCATTTTGGGAAATTTGCTATTTAGGGGGGTGAATTTAGGTGTTGTAAGTTTAACTGCATATGATGTAATACTGGGCGTATTGTTATAAAATGCAAGTAACAATGATTATCAGTCAGGGCAAGGGTGTAATCATGTAGTTACTTTTTGATAAGTCAAGATGACTTAACTTGTATATTGTAATTCTCTTAACAATTAATAAATATAACCTATTACAGATCAAGAAAAAAACACTTCTTCAATTTTTATCCCATTTTCGATGAGCTTTTCAAATGTGGGGGGACATTGAAGTTGGAGTCTATAGTTCATCTCCATATTTAAGTTATTCATAAATATTTCCATGTTTTCTTTCTCGTGGATTCTTCGTGGATATCATGCGAAGATCTTTCTCCATCTTTGGAGAAACCCTAGAAAAGACTCACCATCTCATTGTTTAGTATCACATGGATTAAGCATGGTGATTTTGTGCTCTATGTTGTAAGAATAGTGAGTCATGAATATTGAAGCTAATTCCTCAAATGTTTTAATCCCTTGGGGAAGTTTTGAGAACCATTCCATGGCTTGGCCTCCTAAACTCCTAAAAAATAGCCTCATTAAATAAGTTGTTTCATGCATGAATTCTAAACTTAGAGCACAAAATTATCAAAGATGGTTGTGGGTCTAATTTACCCATATATTTATCATATTTAGAGGAGACCACATTAAGCAGGAAAGGTGCCATAACCAAGCTCCTATCGAATGGAAGTGGGCATAAAGCCTCGATGGGAACGTGCTTAGGCTCAACCACTTTCTTCATTATGTCAATTTGTGCTTGAAACATTTTCAATTGTTTATTCATAGCACCTATAGGATTATCATCTTCCTCATCTTTCTTAAGCGTGGAAATGTCATAGTCGTGAGGAAGTTTTACCCCTGATTGGGCTAAGTTAAGGAAATATCTTTCCTTACTTTGTTCTAAGAATTTCTCTGTGATTTCAAGGAATTCAGGACCTTGGGCCACCCTATTTGATTTGTCTTTGGTTGTTTCTTTAGTCCCTTGGTTCTCTTGGTTGGTATCTCCTTGATTAGTTGCTCTTCTTTCTTCATTGTTTCCCCCATGAAGATAGTCATAACTTGGTCATTTCTATCCATTGGATTGATTCTTTCTTTGAATAAGTTTGGGAGACTATCCTCTTGATCTTGAGTATCAATGAAGGGAGTTCAAAATTCAAATTTGGGAACCTCTCTTGCTATGCAAGTTCGGTCTTCTTGTAAGGATAGTTTAAGTTTGTGAGATCATGTAGAAACCGACATCAACAAAGGTTGGATTTGAAATTGTTTTCCCCCAAATTTGGTGATGGTTCTTTTTATGAAGATATTAAAAATGTAAGATGATTTTGAAAAATGGATGTTTCTCACTTGTTTTATGTATCTTCAAACAAAGCAACCACAAATACACTTATTCTTTTTAAACCCTTTACATAGAAAGTGTTTGAATATGTTCGGATGTTATCACGGGTTTTTCATGATAAGTAACTTTAAGCAATCTACCTAGTTGTCAAATTGGTTCTTATACATGGCTTTACAAGGTAGGCTTTTCTAAGTTAACAAGGTATTTAATCAAGATTCTGTTCAAAATGGATATTAAGTTTCATCCCCCAAAAATTAAGGGCTTCCCACCACCGGTATATCAGAGTTTTGTGCAATCCTGAAGGACTACTCGAGGAAGTTCGAAGCTTAATATCCTTTTTTCATCCACTCCATTAAGGATGAATGCATTTATTTTTATAGTGGGTCGGATTATTGTGGAAAAGGAAATTGTATCCCACTTTGGGATGTCCCTCTCACCGGCCTCGTTATGGAAAATCTCAAGAGGCGAGCCTACTAAAGATCTAGCAAGTTCATTTTATAAGCAAATAAATAGAGTTAAGAGATAGATTTAGGATTTTGATTCACTAGAAAGTGAAGAGCATATCCCTACTATTCTTTTCCTCCCAAGCACAATTAACAATGTCCAATTTACCAAACCCACTAACTAATGGGAATTGAGTATTTCTACTCTCCTCCACAAACAAGGGGTTTTTTCAATTTTAATGCTTGATTTACTCCTTAGCCTTTGTTTTAATCAACAAATTGGGAAGTTTGGCACTTTGATTCATGAAAAAAGTGAAGAGCATAAGCCTATTATCAATTTCTTGAACAACAAAGGGCTGCTTTAATTACTAGATTTTGAAAAATGACAAGGCCACAATTTAAGCAAAAATTGACCAAATTTTAGGCTTACCTTGTTTCTAAGCTAGCTAAGGATAGGGGCATTTTTAATTGATTTTTCCATGTTTTTGCTTACCTAGTGGTGATCGTTCCATATCCTTTGCCTCCTCTTCGAAAAAGTTAGTCAACACAACCAAGAAAAATGAAGAAAACTAACAAAAAAATAAATTCTAAACCTTATTTTTCAAATTTAACAAAAATTGATTAAGGCATGTAAATCCAATTTAAGGAAACAAATTTCAATTTGTAAGCTTCAACAACTTGTAAATATTGTTCGTAAACCTCACCTTCTAGCTGCGAATTCTCTAAAATGTGTTTGATATGGGCTATGTTCTCAATTTTAATCCATTTTGCCAAAGGTTTGTCTTTGCTGTTATATCTGCTCTCTAGATTTTTTATCTTTTTATGACCTGTCATCATAAAACCATAGGGAATTCATTTCCCGACTATCAGATTCTGCAAAATTTGAATTTAGTCAAAAGCGCAATAGAACTAATTGAATGTGCTGCTAAAACTATTAAAAGCTCTGCAGAACTAATTAAAATAAAAATAGAATTTAAAAGCATTATTTTAATGAGAAAATGCATATCTAAATTGCATTGTTTGATTACTTATTTCATTGTTATAATTGTTTGCATTATCATTCACAATTTTTAAAAAGGAACCAAGAGCATAATTCACTTACATTCGCATTGTATGTCTTGTGTATGCATTTTATTACCCATTATCTTGATCACAATACCTTGAAGAGAATAAGTTATAGAATTTTGACATCCCATTATTTAAATACTAAGTGTATTGAGCCTGAGTTGACTAATATATTCCCTTAGAGCTTGGATGAATCCACTTCTCTTAATCAAGAACTTCCATGCCTAATATTGTTGATAAACCTTCTCCTAATACTTCTCATGATGAGGATAACTCTTCTACCCAAGTATGTAATGAACAATTAGGAAAGATTGACAATAAATTGGAAAGTGTTACATGGTAGTGCACACATTGGAAGTTTAATGAGTTTAATCAAAATAATGAACATGGCTTGGAAGTTGTACATGGTAGTTCACACATTGGATTAAAACACTATGAATATTTATATTTTCTCTTAGGTGCTTGGATATTCCAATCCTTCAAATCAAGTTGAGATGCCTATGCTTATTCCTACATATATTTCTAATGTGCCTATGTATTTTTATTCCATCATGGCCACCTCTACACAAAATACTAATGCTACAGATGTTACTACTGGGGGGAATTGCATCAATCAATATACTTATATTCCACCTTCAACAATCCTTCTATTTTATTCTCAACCATCTCCTTTACCTACCTACCATAATGGTCCACCTTCAAATTCTCCAACATAATCAATTTTTATTAATCCAATTCATCCACCAAATCCATCATAAACCATTTGTTGTAAAATGTCTCATCTTTAAAAAAATAATTAGCTACCATGGCCCAATCTAAATCCATTATTCCTACATATTCTGCCTCTAACCCACTTTGCATTGATATTATTCACACACATCTCACACAACACATTGAGGTTCCCCATTTAGAGAAGTATAATAGAGAAGGTGACCCCGAGAGTCATGTGAACATATTTTAGACTTTCTGTATCAACTTTAATTATGACCCAAAGCTTCTTGCAAAGCTTTGTCCTCGTTCCTTAAATGATAAGGCTTTGAAATGGTTTTTCTCTTTGCCTAGTTATTCAATTAATTATTTTCAACAAATGATTGATTATTTCAATCAATATTTTCAAAATAATATTAGTCTACAAGTTACTTTGATTTATTTGGTGCATTGTAAATAAGGTGTTAAAGTGAAAGTGACGGATTTCATTGGTAGGTATAAACACTTGTATTCACAAAGTACTTATCCTATTTCTAATGACATTTTTTAATGTATTTTAATTATTAATTTGCACAAAGACATTAGAGACAATCTTTTTTTTTCCTGATTTCACATGTTTCACACACTTGTGCATAACACTTCAGTATTATCAACTTCAAGTGATTTAATCTAAACCCTCTTCTCAAATGACTCCATTTGATAGGAATGAAGATGATCACTTTCAAAAATTTATAAAACAAACCAAGGACTTCATCAAGATCAATACAAACAATTCTTCTCATTATGTTATTTCTCAAGTGGCAACCACAACCCCTATATTAGCTCACTTTTCATCTAAATTCAAACATCACAACTTCACACCTCCCATTGAGTCTTTGTGTAGCATTAGGATTCAATTGATTAATAGTAATATGATTAAGCTTCCTCATGTTTGTCCAATAGATACCTCTAAGTCTTTACCACCTTCTTTTGATCAAAAGATCTTTTGTCATTTCCATCATCAACATAATACGAAGAAATGTCTCTATTCGAAACATGAAATCCAAGACTTATTGATTATAATTCTATAGTGATGGATGGTTTTAATGATAAAGTAAATAAATCTATGTCACCTCCTAATCTAAACTTACAAATATTTACCAATCCTTTTCTTTCCCATTCTACCAATGTTGTAGAGCGTAATGATCCAATCTTTATAGTGATTATAAATATATCTAATGAAGCCAACAATGTTGTGAACTTTATTCAGAAACCTAAGGGTAAGTTGAGCCTTGTATTATCTTTGACTCAAGGGATATCATTAATGCACCTGGTGGACCATTATAAATTATTGCAAAAATTAAAGACAATATCTCTCGTGGAGTTATCATTGATACAATATATATGGTGAATGTTATTACAAAATAACATCTCTATACACAACAATTCTATCAAAATACATATGCTAATCTTATTTTTTTTATTAAGGTGCACAATGATTTCACTTTTCCCACTATATGTTCCATCACCCTTCTTGTCAAAGTTGGTATTAAATATTTAGATGTTACCTTTGTCAATATCCTTACCCTGAACCAATTTTGTGCTAAATTAGGACATCCTTGGCTCACTTGTATGAAATCCACCCCTTCTACCATCCACAAGTGTTTGAAGTTTTGTCAAAATGGGAAAATTATAATGACCAGTCATAGTCTTTATCAACCCTTGTCTAATTATGGAAACTTTAGCCTTGATTACATTTGGTCTCATAAATCTACACCTTTGAAACCTCATCAAGATATCATTTTCCTATCTTATCAAAATTTAAAAGGTGATCGACTCAATGCCTTAAGTAAATATTTAGGATCCAATTTGAGTACTCTTCCTGGTGATTCTTCATCTATGGATATAGATATAACTATTCCATCTCCACATCTTAGACTAGGACTTATTCTTACACCCTTTATTCATCTTTTATATCTTTGGGTTCACCTCCCAAATCCTATAAAAGATAGAGATAAATTAGTGCCAAATATAATCTATCTCTCAAAATAATGTGGTTTCTTCCATTCATCCTTCCACTCCTAGAGAAAAAGAAGAAAAGAAACCAATTTGGAGTGATCCCTAACCTTCATCCACACAAGTTTCGATTCATAATTTTTTTTTGTTGTATTAGAGAACACCAACAAAGACTTTGTGCCAAGGCTTATGAGTTTGCTTCCTAAATTGATTCCTCTCTTAAGAATTTGAATGTTGATTTGGTCCCATTTTTTCAACATTCTCCTAATCTTAGAGAGGATCTTTATATTGATCTACCTTATCAAAGATTGAAGTTGTCTATGCATAGAAATTCTAATTCTCCATCTCTATTGTGTATGATATCTCCTATTGTGATCAATGTGGATGATTATTTTGATAATAATGTTGAGAGCACTAATGATTCTAATGATATGTATAAAGTTTTTGAGATTAATCATGAATTATATTTAATGTTTCTAAAATATTTAACTTTATCTCCTAGTACCACACATAATGATTCATCATTAGATTATGGTCCTTGTTTTGCAGTAGCTATATATTTATCTACCATACTGGTTATGGATCCTCTAGCATCTTGTCCACCATCACTAAATGGTATTGAGAAAGATTGGGAGACATATGAATTTATAGATTATCTCACTCATGCAGTAGATTATTTTGTGTCATTTATTTCATGTAATGTGATCCTCATAATGTGATGTTTGATGTGTATTCATATTTTTCTAAGCTCAATTTGGATGAACCTTGTTTCTTTGTTATCACAAAGCTATAAAAATATTACCCCTTTTGTGATGCTCTTCTATATACGCATCATTATTCTTCTACATGTTATGTTGTAAATTTTCTTTTGTGTTGTCTACTTAGGGATGACGCAAAGTGTTGATATATTTTGGTCTATTTCATGTTGACCCAAAAAGACCTATATTTTTCATCTTATGTGCTCTTGTGTAATTATACTTATAGTTCTAGTTGGAGGATGATGTCGATTCATTACTGTGTGTGTGAGTTTGTGGCCTCCAACACAACACTTCAATAGGATAATGACATCACTTGTTAGAGAAAATAAGCATTCAATTGAAGAAATTAACAAGCAAAAGCATCCTATTGCTCTCTAATTAGTGTGAGTATGAAATAAGGGGTTAGTTTGCTCTCAGATTTAACCCTTAAATAGTGACAATCTACACTAAAATGAGAGATTCAAGAGTACATGTATGCAACTAAAGTCCTTTCCATTTTAACCAAATTGAAGTGTTCTTTAACTAAGCATGAAAGTAAGCATGAAAACATCTATCAAACTAAGACATTAGTGAGAAAATCCTCCAAGCATGAGAGTTCAATAATCATGGATTATGAAGCCTCACAATTCAAGCATGTAATCTCAAAATGTCAAAATAAGCTAGAGTAGCCAAATTAGAAGCATGTAGAAGCATTTAGAAACATTGAGAAGAAGAAAAGAAGCCTTTGAAATTTCTATTTTATAGGAGTTTGAAGGAATTCGATGGTTGAGATACATATGGGAGGAGTGGTTGAGATGCATCTTGGCTTGATCCTTGATCCATGTGCAAGCCTCCTAATCATGAGAGTGTGTTTGTTTGATTTAGGAGGTATTTATGCTTTTCTTTTAATTAATAACTCTAGCCTTGCATTTGGTGCGATTGAATTGATTAAATAGGCCTAGAGTTAATTATCTTGATTTTGCTTGCAACCTGAATTAATTAAATAGGCCTAGATCGATTGGAACAAATTTTCAAGCCATTTAGATCAATTTTAGTGCCCCAAAAGCACTGTTTGACCAAGAATTTGAGAGATTTGACCAAGTTTGACTTGTGTTTAAGCAATATCTCAGCATAAAAACTTGATGTTGTATTGAGAAAATTAGTTTATGTTCCATTCTTGCCCCTATTTGACTGCAATTTGACCATTTTGACTTTTGCCTTTTGAATGTTGACTTTTCTTTGTAACTCTATTTTTACTGCATCTGGGTAATGTAAATCACCTATTTTGATTTCGGTCCCAATATTAAGCCTCTATGACATCTTATGGATAAATGTCCCTTAGGGTTTTGAGGCTTTCGGGAGGCTTAAATAGGTCAAAAAGTGACTTTTAACTATTCATTTTCACTTTTACCCCTTGAGAATTTATTGAGCTTTGAGCGACCATGGTGTTCCCAGCAGAGAAGCATAGATTTGAGATGGTGAGGTGACACGACCAATTGCGACACTACGCAACACTTGTGAGTATCTGATAACGAACCTTTTCAATTTGAAAAATTTAATTTTCACGTATTTTTATGCATTTTATAGGCAATTTTTTTTTGAGTCGCATCCCGTATATGGGATCACATTAGGTCAAACTCATGTCGCTTCCTAGATTTTAGATCGCATCTGGGATTTCACAAATAGCACCCCAACGGGTCACATCCGGTAAAATTTGAATTTCTTGAAGCTTTTTAGGTCAATTTTAATAACAGGGTCGCATCCCAGATTCTGGATCACTTCTTGGATTTCCTATGTGGCATACAGGATTTCTATAATCGCATCTAGTTTTAGAATTGCATCTAGGATTTCATGATCCACATCCGGGATTTCAAGTCACATTTGGTTTTCCTTGATTTCTGAGCCAAGTACATTTGTTTTTCTGAACTTTGAGCAATTTTTTGGCCAATTTCTTTTGTCTAATGCTAACATAGTGCCCTTATTTTCTATTGTGTAGGCTGATTTTCCTATCGTATCATTTAGATCCCCAAGGCTAGCCCAGGTCTTGGCTCTTCATGATCAGTTGAGTCAGGAGGACCAACAGATAATTCGACAATGCGGTCTCTGGAGTCTTGTCAATTTACCACATATTCAGGTAATTCCTGGTCTTCTTACAACACTGGTGGAGAGATGGCATTTGGAGCATAACACCTTTCATTTACTAGCCAGTGAGATGATAGTGACACCTGAGGACATGTGGAGGATTCTGCATGTATATGTCATGGGTACTCGAATAGAGTACAAGGCATCTATGTGCGTGGTGATTGTCGATGTGAGGAGAGTCTTTCAGGATGACACGATCAAAGGTCATTATTTGAGTTGGGACCACATGGTCACCAACTATGCCCCTTTTCTTGTTTACTTAGTTGGTCTAATAGGTGGCATTATGATGCCTGATAGGGGCCAACACGGTTTCATGTGTGGCTGGTCTAGAGTGATAGGATAGATGATTGAATCTCTCAGGGGATATACTTGGGGTAGCTGCATATTAGCTCACATGTATCGTGAGCTTCATGAGATTATTTATCAACACTCCAGATCTATGATTGTGGGGAGTGTAGTATTGCAGATCTGGGCATGGGAGCATATCCCCGTGACTTGTCCCATTGTAGATAGGCACCGCGACGCCGGGTTGCCTTATATTTATATGTATTCTAGTTTCATTCAACAGCCTCACCTGGGAAAGTTAGAGTCCTGGTGACGTCTTCTTGATGACGTGACTGATGTAGAGTGGTGACCATATTTAGATTTTGAGGCTTGGCCCTTAGATGCTAGACAGATGCTATACTTTTTTCAGACAAGGTATCTTGTTGGGAGGACCCGCTACATCATTGAGTAGTTTCTAATTATGTGTGTGAATTTTGTACCTAGCTATAAACACAACACTTCAGTAAAACATTAGAGGTTAGCTAAAATCAAAATCATGCAGTGAAATATAAACTAATCTAACCAGGTGATTTACTGCCTTCTAGTAGGTGTGAGTATGATATTCTCAGATTGGACTGAGATCAGTGACCTTGACGACACCTAAATGAAGGATTTGAATGCAGAATCTATGATATGAGATGAATGCAAATTAATCTATATTTTTGGATTTTCTATGCAATAAGATGAAGGAAACTGATATGAATCTATTCTATATGAGAAACTGATATGACATGCAATTAATCTAATAATGATATGCTAAATGATATGAATGCTAAAAAACAATGGAAATCTCACGACAGCTTTGATTCACAAAGATTGATTCTTTGATCACCAATTCACCAGCGTGAGGATGCAATTCATGGATGGATCCCAAATGAAGAGCTGAGGCCTTAATTTATAGAAATCTAGGACTTTGGAGGTGCATGGAAAAAGCCATAAATCACTCTTGGTAAACTCAGGTTGATTTTTAAGTTATCAAGAATTTAGAGATAGATTAACTCATAAAATCATGCAAATCAGCTTTTTGATTTAAATCAGAAGTTGAGATCAACTTTCAACTCAAAAGAGAGTTGAGTTTATTTTTAAAACAACTTGAATCAATTTTTTGATTTAAAGTTCAACTGCTTTTTGGATGTGCATAACTAATTATGAATTAATTAAATAAATAAAGTGATTTATCCTCAACTTAACTGATTTTAAAAATAAAACAATTGATTTATGGGTTAATCAATTATTAAATCAAACTTTTATTCAAAAACCATATTATTAAATTTGACAATTGACATTAATTAATTAAATAAGAATTTAATCAATTAGTCATAGGATATTTGATTCATTGTCAAAATTTAAATAATACAATTTAGGAATAACTATAATTAAATCCAATTAAATGATTAAGTGGCAGTATTAAATCTGATTAATTAAATATTCAATTAATCAAACTTTAGGATAAATAGGATTTATCACCAAATAATCATTAAATTAAAGATAATTAGGATAAATAGGAATAAGGAATATTCCTCGATGCAGAATTTAGGATAATCAATTAAGATTCGATAATGTGCCGATGTGCCTTAGGTTAGGACTTGATTTCATTCGATGTGTCGATATAGGAGGTTAATGAACCTATAGCCCATTTTTGGGGTATTACATTTTGCCCCTCTTTGAATTACTGTGCGAAGCGCAGTGGTTCAAAGATAGTCTGTGTATGATGTTGAAACTGATGTTTGAAATTGAAATTGATATGAGATAGAAACTGTGATATGAGATAGAAACTGAATGAAAGATTCGAAGATATTAGGTCCTAAATGACCAAAGATAATGTTAACTATAATAGCAATGAACTGATGATTGCGAAGAAGTGTCAAAATGCTTGATTCTGAACCTTATGATTGCGAAGAAGTGAGTGACCGATACTAGACCCGATTGTCGATAAGAATCACATTGGTATCACATCTGAACCCTTTAGTTACGAAGAACCAAGGAAATAACACTAATGAACCGATGGTTATGAAAAACTGATACAATTTACAAGATTAAGAGAATACCAGATTGATATGGATCTCGATGAATTTTATATGCCCCAAGCGATGATTGATTTGCCCAAGCAATGAGGTCTTTTTGATGAATCAACAACTAGACATGGTTGTTGTCTTGATTACTGAGGAAATATATGTTTTCAGATTTAGATTACAGACTTTGAATGATGTGTAATACCATGCCCCCTTTAGGATAAAAATTGAAATATAACAAGAAAAGTCAGTGTTATAGTTTAGAAGCATGTTAATTGATTTGAGAAGTGTTTATACACGTCCGAGAATCCATTTTGCATCATTTGTAAGTCCAGAAGACAAA
Source organism: Chamaecyparis obtusa (assembly GCA_027943335.1). NCBI lineage: Eukaryota > Viridiplantae > Streptophyta > Pinopsida > Cupressales > Cupressaceae > Chamaecyparis > Chamaecyparis obtusa. The sequence goes on along the minus strand of BSBK01003511.1, from coordinate 150,021 downwards.
GTTTGACTAGGTGAAACCATGAGTTGACCATAGTTGACCAAGTTGAGATTTTGATAGTTTGATGTAAGATAATCAGTTAAGTTGAATTCTAGATTTCTGTGATGATTGAAGGTCGATTATGCAAGTAGTTAATAATATAAATAATCTTAGATTTCTATTTTGATCTTGAAAAAGGATTCTACTTGATGTTTCGTTGGAAGAACCTTCATGTGAGATTCAGCTCTTGTGTCTATTTTTTTTTGAAGAATTATTTAAGTGTTCAAGCAATTTGTGAGATCATGCAAAGTGCAAAATGAAATGCAAACCTAGGACCTAGGACCTAGTCACTGATCATGTGTCGATTCATTCTCATCATTGAAATTTTTAGGTAACTGGATAAATCAATACAATGCCCACTAGTTAGGAAACTATAGACATATGAATATTGATTTGTATGCATAAGAATCAATACAACGTCCACTGGTTAGATAACCATGGACATATGAATATTGATTTTATTTCAGAATGTCAGAGTAGATATAAGCACCAAGGCACAAACTCCAGGATTACCTGAATATCATGTCCATTTTAATATTGCAATTTGTACAAACATCATAACATCAACATCGTGATGACCAAAATATGCCTTGCATACAAACACATCAAACAGTCAAGAGATTATTCTAAATCCAATGTGAATTACCCTTAGTGACCCTTTATCATTCACATCCTTAGGTAAGATCGCATTTCACAATAGGAGAAAGAACTCACTCAAAAAAGGCAATAGTTAGATCAAACTTCCTTGAATCTTTTGAGTATCAATGGTCGAGGTACGCATGGCCATCCAATTCAAGATAGAGGCTCTTACAGTTGGACACCATTTAAATCCAAAATTTCCAAAGTTGTTAGATTTTCACATACAAATAGAAGACAACGAAAAATATTATGCCCCCAGTCATCACTCTCTAAATCCTATAAAGGACATCATCGAAGAGCTCGAAGGGACACAATATGCAAAAATCTCAATGTGAATTAGTAAGTGTACAAGGAGATAAAAGCATGTAAAAAGCATAGATTTTTTTCGGTTTGTGTTTGATGTTTGATTGTGTTGTTGTAGATGCAAAATCCTTTCTGGAGATGAGACAGGCTGACTGACTCAAATGAAGCTTCAAAGGACTCTGATTGGATATGATACGTCTAAGATACATTGGAGGCCATAGGATATGACTCTGATTGCCCCCAAGTTTGAACATTGATAGGATACAGACGCTTGAGCTGATGGTGCACAGACCGACTCATTGAAAATAGGAATGTGGAAACAAACCAGGAAATATGTACAAACTAAAGCAAGACTGAAAGCTAGGAAAGACCAAGATTGTGTTGATAGATGGAGCATTTTGAAACAAGTGGCACCTGTTTGCCGGGTTTTCACTATCTTGGCAGAGATTCTATTTTTGCTACCAAGGTGCCTGTTTCCAGGTTTTCACCAAGGCATTTTTTCTTTTTCTCATTTTTTTGTATTTTTCATTTTTTCAATTTTTTGTACTTTTGATATTTTTTACTTTTTTTGTGATCATCAAGGTGCCTATTGCTAGGTTTTCACCAAGATGTTCATTTTTTCAAGACTTTTTCAGATTTTTAAGATTTTTTCAGGACATTTTACCATAGACTTAATGCCTTAGGCATAGAATTTCTTCAGATGGAGAACGTTGATTGGTTCTCAAAGCTATTCTCCTTTAGTCGTTGAGAGTTGATAGGCACCAGAGCCAAAACTAGCAATGATAACAAAGGGACCCAGCCAGTTGGGTTCAAACTTCCCCTTGCGTTCTTGATGTGATTGATTTTTAGGATTCTCTCAAGACTAGATCGCCAACCTAAAATTCTCTATGTCTGACTTTCTTGTTGTAACCTCTAGACATTCTCTTTTGATAAACTCTGAGATGATCATACGTTGCTTGTCTACACTCATCTAGTAGTTCAAGTTCTTGCAACCTAGATACTCTGTAGTCATCATCAGTTACTAGACCATGCATTCTGATTCTTAGTGATGGGATTTCAACCTCAATAGGAAGTATTGCTTCAGACCCATAAACTCAAGTGATAGGTGTAGCCCCAGTGGGCATTCTGATACTTATTTTGTAGGCCCAAAGAGCTGGATTGATCATGAGATGCCATTCTCTTCCTATCTTATTAATTGTACGATGCAAGATTTTCAATAGATTCTTGTTAGAAGCCTCTGCTTGTCTATTCCCTTGAGGGTAGTAGATAGATGACCAATGTTGTGTAATCTTGAATTTAGCACATAAATCATCTAGATCTTTGTTCTTGAATTGTCCACCATTATCTGTGATTATGGAATGAGGTATCCCATATCTGCATATGATATAGTTCAAGATGAACATAGATATTTGTTTTCCAGTTGCTTGTGTCAAAGGGACTGCTTCTACCCATTTTGTAAAATAATCTGTAGCTGTGATTATATGGGTATGTCCATTAGAAGAATGAGGATGTATAGCTCCTATAAGATCAAATGCCCATTGGTGAAAATGCCATTGTGTAGTAAAGGGAATTAGATCTCTCCCTAGAGCATGAATTAAGTTGCCATGCACCTGGCACTTTTGACAGTTCTTAGCAAACTTGATAGACTCTTTCTCCATTTCAAGCCAATAGTACCCAACCCTAATAAGTTTTTGAGCTAGTGTTAAACTGTTCGAGTGTGACCCACAAATACCATCATGGACTTCCTCTAACACATGTTGAGACTCTTCCCGCTCTAAAAATATAAGTAGCATACCATCTAGACCTCATTTGTATAGATCATGACCAATGATGACATATTGGGAGGCATTACGGATCAGGTATCTCTTTTCATGGTGGTTGAAGGTATCGGGAATGATTTGGTCTTGGAGATAGGAGAATAGGTTTTTGTATCGGGATGAATCATGACCAACAATAGTGCAGATCATGCGGGTATTAGGGGAATCATATGTAGGATAAGATAGTGCTTCCATGAGGAACTCATAGCGTAGCTCATGTTCAAGCTACTATAATAAAGTAGATAATGTTGCCATTGCATTGGCAACCTTATTCTCTATTCTAGGTACTTTCTCAAATGTGATAGAGATGAAATATTTCTTGAGATCATCTACCATTCTCTTGTATGGAACGAGATTTTCATCCTTAGTTTGGTACACATCATTGACATGATGGATAACAAGTTTAGAGTCTCCATGAATGTGTATCTCTGTTACTCTCCACTCAATTACTAGTTTCATGCCATTAAGAAGGGCATCATATTCTACAATATTGTTTGTGCAAGGTAAGTTTAATCTAAATGCTTTGGGTATGGAGTATCCTTGAGGAGTTATAAATAATATGCTTGCTCTTGATCCATTATGTGTATAGGAGCCATCAAAGAATAACTGCCATTCTCTAGAAAAAGAGTCATGATAGAGGAATTTGGAAATTCCATTTGCATTAGTGTATCATCAATCATAGGTGCATCTACTAATTGATCAGCAATAACCTGTCCTTTTATAGCTTTTCTTTCAACATATTCAATGTCAAATTCACTTAAGAGCATGTCCCATTTAGCTAATCTACCTGTGAGGGAAGCTTTTCTTAGTAGGTACTTTAGTGGATCAATCTTAGCTACCAAATGTGTGGTATGCACCAACATATAATGTCTTAGTTTTTGTGATGCAAAGATCATAGCTAGACAAGCCTTCTCAATCATAGAATAATTCTTTTCATATGCCACCAATGTCCTACTGATATAGTATATAGCTCTTTCCTTCTTGTTCTCATCATGTTGGGCAAGCAATGCCCCCAGCGATGTGTTTGTAGTGGAGACATATAAGATCAAAGGCTTCCCTTGAATGTGAGGCATCAAGATAGAAAGATTAGATAGATACTTATTGATATGGTTAAAGTTGTTCTCACATTCTTCATTCCACGTAAATGTCACCCCTTTATGTAATGTTTTTGTAAAAGGTTGTGATATGTCTGCTAGCTGAGATATGAAGCGTCTAATAGATTGAACTCTTCCTTACAATGTCCTCATTTGACTAATGTTCTTGGGAGGTTGCATCTCCATGATAGCCTTTACTTTAGTTGGATCAACTTCAATGCCCTTCTTTGAAACTATGTATCCTAAGAGCTTTCCAGAAGTGACACCAAAAGCACACTTCTTAGGATTTAGTCTGAGACTAAATTTTTCCATTCTATCTAGTATCTTGCTCAAGTCATTTAGATGTTCAGTTCTAATCATAGATTTTGCTAAAGTATCATCAACATAATCCTCCATAGTCCTATGCATCATGTCATGAAAAATAGATGTCATGGCTCTTTGATGTGTAGCACCAGCATTCTTAAGCCCAAATGGCATGACATTCCAATAGAAGGTGCCCTATGCACATGTGAAAGCAATTTTCTCTTGATCCTCTGGAACAATTTTTATTTGATTATATCTAGAAAAACCATCCATTAAAGAATACATATCAAAGCCCGCAGTCATGTCCACTATCATATCAATGTTAGGTAGTGGAAAATCATCCTTAGGGCATGCTCTATTTACATCTCTAAAGTCTGTGCACACTCTGATTGATTTATTTGGTTCTAAAATAGGTACAATATTAGAGATCCATTCTGCATAATCAATAACTCGGATGAATCCAACTTTTAGTAGTTTCTCTAATTCAGCTTTTACCAAGAGTACCACATGAGGATGCATCTTTCTTAATTTTTGTTTAACTGGTTTTACTCTAGGAACTATAGATAAATGGTGCATTATAAGATCAGGATCCAACCCTGGCATATCTAAATATTTCCATGCAAAGTTGATCTTCTTCTCTATGAGGAAGGTTGTAAATTTTTGCTTCTCTTCTTATGATAAAGATTGTGCTACATGGATCAACTGTGGTTCTTCTACTGTTCCAAAGTTGATAGATTGAGTGGGCTCAATCAGAACTAGAGATCTGTCCTATAAATGACTTGGAAGGACATAAAATATCTCATCCTTAGGCACCTCATAGAGGTTTTCACCTTCGGATACATCTTCTATGTTTACTTTTGTAGGTTCTGAGACTTCCACGAAGTGGTTTTCACCCTCAGAACTCCTTTTCTTTTTATTCTTATTCTTATTTTTCTAACTAAGATACTTGATGTCTGACTCTGTCATTCTAACACTTGGTTCACTGATGGAAGTCCTCATAGGCTCAACTTCATTGAGGTAGCAAGCAAGGGCATAGTCATTCAGGAAGGTGTAAATACCATGGCTCAGGTTTATGGAGGTTTGATCAAGAAGTTCAGGATGTTGGATAGTCAAAGTGGTGAAAGATTGGGAAAGAGTGTTTACAGATATGGATCTATCATCATCGGTCCTAACCCGATGCTCAAGTTCAAAGGTGATATTACAACTTAAGACATTCAATTCGTGAATAGGCTCAATGTCATTGTGGGAGTCCACTTTAGCCATTGGTGGATCAGACTCAATAAGTTCATCATTCCACTCTAGACTCACATTGGGTTTAGGTGCATATTGGTGAATAATATCAACATGTTTCTCTATAATAAGCTGATCTTCTTCTAGAATGGCTCCCCATTCATAGTCATTAGATTCTTCATCTATGCCTCTAGGAAATCTAAGAACATGAGTAAAGTCAGGATGAATACCCCAAGAAGGGTTACCCTCAGATTCTGATTTGAATTCATACTCATGGGAATCTATCTCAGAATAACTACCACCTTCCTCTTTTTGATTGCCTTCGAGATTAGCTGGTTCTTTTGTTGCAACTATCTCTTGCTCTATAGTAGGTTCTTGTGTTTCTACTACATTAATTCTTTTTATTGGATCATCTTCAGCTTCAAGGAGATCTTTGATTTCTTTAGGCAAATGCTCATAAGGAATGAGCTCATCGGTGGTGTCGAAATCATCACTATCAGATTGTTCAGTTATTTCCCCCTTTAGTTGATTTGCTATGAAAGGGTCAATTTGTTCTAGAACATGTGGGGAGTTCTTGCTAAGACAGACAGGCTTCTTCATGTATCCTAGACCTGTCGTATTCTTGTTGGCTCAACCACGATGTTCAAGAGGTGATAGAAGACCCTTACCATGGATTCCTAGAGGTCCTTTTCCTTTATATCCCATCTTAGCTATCAGTTTAACCCCTGGGCCATATGAATTAGAAGGAATCTTTGATACTTTAGAGTCACTAGGTGGGACAACTTGGGATTCAGGTTCATCTTTGTAGAGCCATGCAAGCACAGCTTCATCCTCTTCAAATTCTTACTTAGGTACTTTCTCTACAACAAATTTTCCTTTATATGCCTCAAGAGGTTCCTTAGATTCTGGTTTGAACTATTTTAGAGCTTTCCCATAAGACTTAGGTGAGATAGGGAGAGATGTCAAAGACAAGACTAGCTCTATAGTATATTCTCCCATACCATTTTCTTTGATGTTGACCTCTTTTTCAATATCTTCCATCTTAGATGTGGATGCTACATCTATTTGCTTAATGGAAGATTCTCTGTTATTAGGAACAAGTTTATCCACATTTTCTTTCAAGGTATTGAAATTTGTTGATACATTAGTTGGAATGGTTACCTCTACTCCGTCACAAGGAAATTTCAAGCACTAATGGTATATAGAAGGAATAGCTTTCATTTCATGTATTCAGGGTCTTCCTAGAAGGATGTTGTAAGCCAAAGGTATATCAAGAACTTGACATATAGTATCTTTGATGATAGGACCTATTTTGATAGGCAAGACAATTGTTCCCTTGGAGGATCTTTCTTCTTCATCATATGGTTTGATATTTATTTTCTTTCTAGGATCAATGGTTGTTTCTGAAAATCCCAATTGTGTGATCAAGCTATAAGAACAAATATTCAGACCAGTGCCCCAATCTATCAACACATGTTTGACATGATGGTTTTGGATCAAGACTTCTATATGTAAGGGCTGGTTATGTGGATGACTCAAGGAGTTATCATCATCCTCTGAAAAGGAGATATACTATGGAGATGTAAGATGACCAACCATAGCCTGGAATCTATCTAAATCAAGGTTATCAGGAACATTGGATCCGAGCAGAGCTTTGTCTAGAATGGCTCTATGAGCTGGAGATATCTGAAGCAACTCAAACATGGAGATTTTTGCATTAGTATGTTGGAGTTGTTGAATGATACTATACGAAGTAGGCCTCGTGTCCTTAGGATGTGAAGATTTAGATGTTTCCCTCTGTTTAGAAGTAGAAGACAAATTGAAAGGCACCTTAGGGACATTTGATTGATCTAGGATTTGTCCTTGTAGGTGTGCCTGAGCTTGTGATCGAGTAACTGCATTAGCTGATTGATTTTCTCTATCTCTTCTTATAATTGTGATGACATTGCAATGCTCAGATAGGCTTGGTTCAACCATATTAATAACAGTATTATTTCTAAGATAGGCATAATTGACCTTAGCACCCACATTAGGTTGAGAAGATGAATCTCCTTGGCTATGCTTTGGAAATGGTTCGGTGAATGCTATGTGATCATTATTGCTTTTAGGATTATCAATCATGATTTCTCCATTATCAATCTTATCTTGAATGGTATGCTTCAAGTGCAAGCAGTTATTAGTTTTGTGACCTTTACCCCGATGGAAATCACATAATTCATTCTCTCTCCACCATTTCGGCTTAGGGTCAGGATCAGATTGTCAAATCTTAGGCAAAGAGATGATGTTATTAGCTAGTAGAGTTCTCATAGCTGATTCCAAAGATTCTCCAAGAGGAGTGAACTTTTGTTTATTATCAGCGGACCAAGATTTGTATTTTGCCTTCTTTTGAGATGATTCAGACACCTTTTGTTCTACAGCTTTGATGGCTTGGGTACCAATGGTTAGATTGAAAGCAAGTGCCTTAGATGGGGCATGGGGATTATTAATAATGCCATCTATGATGACACCCTTATTCTTGTTCCAATTTTTGTTCTTATCCTTAGAACTAGATTCATACTTGTCCTTTTGAAGTGTGACGTCTCCTTTTTTCACAAGTACTTTTTCAATTTTGATGCATTGTCTACCATCTTATCAAAAGATGTATGATTTTGCATTTGTAAAGGGTAGTTGATTTCTGGAACAAGATTGTTGATGAAGATTTCTAGCTTCTCGGTTTCTGGAATAGGCCTAGCATATAGAGATAATTTCTTTCTCCATCTTTTGAGAAATGTCAGGAATGGTTCTCTTGTATATTGTTTGAGATTGTAGATATCAATCATGGTGACTGGATGTTGGATGTTGTAGGAGTATTGGTGATAGAACAATTTGATCAACTCCTCAAAGGTTTTTCTTGTAGGAGGCATCCTAGAGAACCAATGAATGGCTGCCCCTCCTAGAGATCACGGGAAAAGATGCATTAAGTAGGTTGGTTCGTGCATAAACTCCATAGATTGAGTATAGAATTCTCTGACATGATCTTGAGGATCAGAGTTTCCATCATAATTATCATATTTTGGCATTTCCACCCTCTTAGGGAATGGTGGCATATACAAGTCTTTATCGAATGGAAAAGGACATAGGGCCTCCATGGAGAACTCCTTAGGTTCTTTTTCTTTTTCCATTTTGTTAAGTTTTAATTGCATGGCGTGCATTTGTTTCATCATAGCCAAAATAGGAGTTTCTTCCTCATGTGTAATGATATCTTCCACATTAAAGTTGGGAGGAAGTTTAGCTCCTTGATGAGATAACTCTAGAAAGTATGTTTCTCTATTTTATTTCAAGAAATATTTCATCATTCTTTTGAAGTTATCATCATTTTGATATTGAGCAATTTCAGCAGGTGTAGGTTCTTGATCCATACCATGTTGAGATTGAGCTCTTTGAGAGCCATGATTTGTCCCTTCTTGAGACATGTTAGGAGTTTTAGGACTCCTTGGATTAGATTGAGGAGGTGTTTGTTGACTACCTTCGTGAGTTGATGGAGGGGGTATGTAACCAGTTTTCAATCAAAAATTGCCAAGACCGTCATCTTCGTAAAGACCAAAATTGTAGAGTTGCTCAAGAGTTGGACCCGAGATAGTGGTTATAGGTAAGGTATGAGATGTCTCCCCTGATTTCTTTTGAGAGGAAGCTCTAGTCTCCACCATTAACCTTGGGTGAAACAAAAGAATACAATGAAGACAACTGAAGAAAGATCTGATTCAAGAAGATCAAATGATGCAACCTTGTCAAAGTTTGATTGATTGAGGATAAGATTGGATGTAAATGAAGGATATTGTGCCCTGGATGTATGGGTAGATGCCCAAAAGATAGTGGACATGAGTTCAAAACACTTAGCCATTTTGAAGATGGATTGAAGATTGATAGTTATGACAAGGTTTTGACACAAGATGAAAAAGACTCAAATCGATTAAACAGAAGGCTGAATCAGACTCAAGAGGACACTTTAGGAAAATGATTGGATTCATTCTATTTTCTGCTCTATTCTTGACACAGTGATTTTCTTGATAGACTTTGGAAATAGGCTGTAAAAGCTGGGTCTTTGACAGTTTTTAACACTTTCTGACAATTTTTCAAACTTTTCTCAAATGACTTTCTACAGGCTCGTACGATAGTGGGTAGGCTATGAAATGACAATTGACAAGCTTGTATGATAGTTGCAAAACTCACATGATAGTTGATAGCAGCATTTTTTACTTTCATTTTTTACTGGTGGCAAAAATCATACGACACTATACAAGCTACCATACGACAATCTGGGGGTTCTGGAATAACAATAGCCAAAATTTGTATGAATTTCTGACTTTACAAGATGAATTTTGACTCTAGAAAGGTGTTTGACATCATATTTTGCAATTTTTAGGTTTTCAGTTTCAAATTGCTCACAAAATTATCTATCTAGATTTGAAGATTGTACCGAATTGATTCGTTCTTAGTAACCAGATAGATAAACAAGCACACAAAATAGCAAGCAAGTGATTTTAAGCACGTCTAAAAATAATGAATAGGGGACAAAGAAACCTTGTGCATGAACAACCAAGTGACTGAATGTGCTAATCCCTAGGAGTGCTAATAGTGTATGTTCCAAAAAGTTTTGCAATAACGCACATATTCCTAGAAAATGAAAATTTGGCCTCACTAGGGTTTGTAATAATGGTCTGACTCTGCAAATTTTGTGATCTCAAGAGGGTGAACCCCAACAAGAGACCACACCTGTGAAGATTTCCTCCACAAGGACATTTATATAGCAGTTGTTGCTACCACGATGAAAATGGCTATTGCCACTTGAGGTTTTGTCAATGTGGTTTACCCAATTAAGGGAATGTCCACTATGGTTAACCCTCTCTAAAGGTGACTCAAAAAAGATACCACATGGAGACTAGTTCCAGATTCAAGGATATGAGTTTCTGATACTACCCAAAAGGGAGTAGAGCATAGTCCTCTTGCCTTTTCACTTTTAACCAAAAAAAAGCAGACAGATTAATCCGACATGCTAAGACCAAGATTATCTCACAAAGATCTATGATGTCAACCACTTATGATCTATCAACCTCTCCAGAGAGAGAATGTATCAATCAGAAGCTGAAGACACACAAATATAGTAGAACATGAGATGCTCTTAGTAACCTCCCTACCTACAAGGGTTCGTTCATTGAGAAGAGTTTCACTGGAAACCCACTCTCTCAAGAACTGCAAATAGTATTCATAGGACCTATTTACTATGTGTAAAAAAGATGCTGAAAAGCAAATCTATGTTCATTTTTATAGGCCAAAATGAAATCTATGATATTAAAGCAATAAAAGGTCACACAAGCTAGACACGTGAGATGTTCATTTTAGTCCAAATTGAAACGTTATCAGTTGAGAAGATTACCTGAATTCCTTGCAATGCACTTAGTAGATTTTTACCTATTTTTAGCAACTCTCATGCTTTTCCCAATCAAAATCAGTAGAAATCAATCAGAAATAGAAAATTTCAATTGTTAATGTTAGCTGTGAGTCCAAATCTAGAAATCAAATCTGGAAAACTGGCTGAAAAAGTGAAATGACAATTGAAACCTGGCACTGAAACTTGTACGACAGTGGATCACCTCCTAGACGATGGTCCAGAAACTCGTACGACAATGAGTATAAGATCATATGACAACAGAGCTTCAAAATGACACTATGTTTCTGATGGTACAATCCTTGATCAAATCAATTATCGTACGACAATGGGTCCTTCCTGGTACAAGTTTTTGACAAAACTCATATGAAAATTGTACGGACAGAAATTAAAAATCGTAGCTTGGAACAGAAAATGACAAGAAGATGATATAAATTGATAGAAATTGAATGGAAACCCAATTCAGGCCCCCGCGGTGGGTGATAGAAATGTGTGTGTGAATTTTGTACCTAGCTGTAGACACAACAGTTCAGTAAAACTTTGGAGGTTAGCTAAAATCAAAATCGTGCAGTGAAATAGAAACTAATCTAACCAGGTGATTTACTACCTTCTAGTAGGTGTGAGTATGATATTCTCAGATTGGACCGAGATCAGTGACCTTGATGAAACCTAAATGAAGGATTTGAATGCAGAATCTATGATATGAGATGAATGCAAATTAATCTATATTTTTGGATTTTCTATGCAATAAGATGAAGGAAACTAATATGAATCTATTCTATATGAGAAACTGATATGACATGCATTTAATCTAATAATGATATGCTAAATGATATGAATGCTCAAAAACAATAGAAATCTCACAACAGCTTTGATTCACAAAGATTGATTCTTCGATCACCAATTCCCTAGCATGAGGATGCAATTCATGGATGGATCCCAAATGAAGAGCTGAGGCCTTAATTTATAGAAATCTAGGACTTTGGAGGTGCATGGAAAAAGCCATAAATCACTCTTGATAAACTCAGGTTGATTTTTAAGTTATCAAGAATTTAGAGATAGATTAACTCATAAAATCATGCAAATCAACTTTTTGATTTAAATCAGAAGTTGAGATCAACTTTCAACTCAAAAGAGAGTTGAGTTTATTTTTAAAACAACTTGAATTGATTTTCTGATTTAAAGTTCAACTGCTTTTTGGATTTGCATAATTAATTATGAATTAATTAAATAAATAAAGTGATTTATCCTCAACTTAACTGATTTTAAAAATAAAACAATTGATTTATGGGTTAATCAATTATTAAATCAAACTTTTATTCAAAAACCATATTATTAAATTTGACAATTGACATTAATTAATTAAATAAGAATTTAATCAATTAGTCATAGGATATTTGATTCATTGTCAAAATTTAAATAATACAATTTAGGAATAACTATAATTAAATCCAATTAAATGATTAAGTGGCAGTATTAAATCTGATTAATTAAATATTCAGAATATTCAATTAATCAAACTTTAGGATAAATAGGATTTATCACCAAATAATCATTAAATTAAAGATAATTAGGATAAATAGGAATAAGGAATATTCCCCGATGCAGAATTTAGGATAATCAATTAAGATTCGATAATGTGCCAATGTGCCTTAGGTTAGGACTTTGATGTCAATTTCATTCGATGTGTCGATATAGGAGGTTAATGAACCCATAGCCCATTTTTGGGGTATTACAAGTCACACATGTCAAATGGTTAATGTTTAATGCTTTAGAATTTTCAGCTTATGTCAGAATGTTTTTAGATAGCTTCTCAATTCGTATTAATGTCTCAAATGGTTGAATCCACATTTTCATGCTTATGCAAGACTAAAATGAATGCAACTATATTAAAATGGATGCAATTTAAAATGAATTTCAATACAACTAAAGACAATGAAATGCATCTAAATGAACCTAATGCAAATTAATATGATATGCAACTAAAATGAACCTTAATGCAATTAACCAATGGAATGTACCTAAGACACCTAGGACAATCACTGTTTATCCAAAGTGGATTGTTTTTCATCATAGAGCCTCTGTTAGCGGGACCTCATTAGGATAGTACAATTTTCACGAATAGATTTAGCAATCCTGAAAATATGAATACATCCTTTTTATTCACCGTGTTGGAAGACAACCTAAACATTAAAGCACCTAGCTAGAATGTTGTCAATTACTTCCTGTTTGATATAAACCATTTCTTTTATAGTGCATAATGTGTAAATGTATACCCGCAATGACCTTTCATTTTGTATTCATATCCTAGGGTATAATCCAATTTACTATGCACCTTACTAGGAAATAGTTTATCTTTGTTAATTTTTTAAATAGGCAAGGAAATAGATCCAACCTCACTAAGGTTTTCCTAGGAAATGGGTCGAGGTATACATGGCGTTCCAATCATGCTGGAGGCTCTTATAGTAGACACCCATTCACCATGATCACCTCAAATCATTGGATTTATTACCACAAATAGAAGACAAAGAAAATGTCATGCCCCCAGTCCTTGTTCCTCTTAGTTCGTAGACATCATCGATTTACTCAAGGAAACATAACAATAAAAAATTGATAATAAAAAAAAAAGTTCATTGTCCTTTAACATGATCATTGTATTTGCATAATAGAAACAGACAATTGTGGTTATAGTGTTTAAAAACACTCTTGATTAATCTTGCAAACATACGCATAATAATTATTATCAATCAAAGATTCACTCCTTCATCCATAAGTGTCTCACATGTTTTAGTGTTTAAAAACATTGTTTTCATCATGACGTTGTGTTGAGAAACACATTTTTAGATCCTACTGGTTGGTGTTTAAAAACACCATTTGTTCATAGTTTACTGTCAATTGCAGATGAGGGTGGTATTGAAAAATACCGTTGTTCATAGTTTATTGTCAATTGTAGACGCAACATCTTGTCAATGAATGTGATTTGATCAAATGCCCCTCTAGGGAAAAATAGTTTACCTAGGACCCTAATGTGGACAAATTCCAGTCTTAGGAAGACATAATTCTCTGATAGTTCTCTTAGGATTTTGTGTGTCATGAAAGTGCCTGAGGTATATATACAAACTGATATTTACATAGGTTAAAGGTGCAAGCGTCATCTTGATAGATAGAGCGTTGATTACAAGTAGCGCCTATTTACCAAGTTTTCACCACTTGGCCACAATTTTATTCCCATTTTTTCTATCATGGCGTCTGTTTACTAGGTTTTCACTAATACACTTTTTCTCTTTTCCAATTTTTTTTGTTCTTTTTTTGTTTTTTTTCTCAACCCATCGAGGCGCCTATTTGCTAGGTTTTCACCAAGATAGTCATTTTTCAAGACTTTTTCCATTGTTTTTGATTTTTTTTAGGATCCATATTTGTTGTTTTTGAACTTTTTTTAGGACTCTTTTCACTGTATAGGATTTTTCTCAAGAATGTCAGGCATAAAACCTTTTCAGATGTAGAGTATTAATTGGATCTAGTACAACATCTCGTTCAAGCGTAGCCAATTGATAGGCTCTTGATCCAAATGTTGTTGTAATGACAAAGGGACCCAGCTAGTTGGGTTCAAATTTTGCCTTTTTCTCTCGATGTTGTTGATTTTTAGGATTTTCTCTGAGAACTAGATCTCCTATCTGAAAACTTATAGGTTTTACCTTCTTGTTATATCCTCTCAACATTCTCTTCTGGTAAGCTTTAAGATGATCAAACACATGTTGTTTGCGCTCATCTAGCAATTCAAGTTCTTGCAGTCTAGAGATTTGATAGTCCTCATTAGTGACTAGATGTTTCAGTGACACTCTTAGTGATGGAATCTCTACTTCAACTAGTAAGACTGCTTATGATCCATAAACTAGTGCAAAAGGAGTTGCACTAGTTGTTTTTCTAATGCTTGTTCTATATGCACACAATGCTGGATTGATTTGCAAATGCCAATCTCTTCCGGATTTGTTTATTGTCCTATGCAATATTTTTAGAATGTTTTTATTTGATGCCTCAACCTATCCGTTACCTTGAGGGTAATAGATTGAGGAACAGTGCTGAGTGATTTTAAACTAAAGACACAACTTATCTATGTCTTTGTTCTTGAATTGACCCCCATTGTCAGTCATAATCGATGAGGGTATGCCATAATGACAAATTATATAATTCAAGATGAACATTGAAACTTTTTTTCCAGTTGCATTGGATAATGGGACAGCCTCCACCCATTTAGTGAAATAATTGGTTGTGGTGATGATATTGTAGACACCGAAAAATCCTTCAGAAAATAAATTATTTTTATTTTCTGAAAATCCTTGATGACATCATCATTTATTAATTAATTAATTATTTAATTAATTAATTTATTTTTATGGCATTAAATCCCTCTCTCTTAATTAAAAATCTTTAATTAAGGAATCTAGCCTAAAAATGTCATTTGGACATTATCCCTAATTTATTAATTATTTAATTAATAAATTGACCAAAAACTTCAAAAATAAATTAATTTATTTTTAATTTATTTTTTATCCCAAACTTGGCCAATTTCCTCTAGACCACTAACCTCTTCCAAAATCTTCTAATCCCCTCTTAATTTTGATTAAAAGGCTAATCCCATCTTTTCTAACCCTAATCCCAAGGTTAAATATTTAATTAAGGTTAAATATTTAATTTTCATATTTATTGAAAATATTTTAATAAATATTCCTAAAACTTAAGCTTTTGGAATGAATAACCTTTTATTCCATGAAACTAAGGAGAAATCTAGACTCTTCTAGAATCTTCTCAAATCCACCCTCTTCACCCATCCTAATCCTTTTCTTTGTCCTAATCTAATCCTAATCCTACCCTTAAACCTTTGTGCAATCCTAACCAAGCTTAAGACTTTCCTAAACCAAAGCAAAGTCTTTCCTTCCAAATATCTCAACCACAAAGCATTTATTGCTTCCCCAAAGTCTTCAAAGCCTCTTAAAGCCCATTCATTGCTCTTACAAGCATTTATTTGGAGAGTTATGAGCTTGGAGCCCCCTTTGTTGACTCCTTTTTGCCCTTCCTTTCATCCACTCACCTTGTGACATGTGTCACCTTCTGATTGGCTGAGAACTAGCACAATCCATGTGCTTCCCTTTGAGTGAATCTTGGCCTCTCTTAAGGATTTCAATCCTGGCCATTCATTCCTCCTACCCCAAGCCTTAGAAATCCTATAAATACCCTCACTTCCTAAGACAAATCATCCTTCAACTCTCAAACTCAATAGCAAAGTTATAATGCCATTTTCATTCTAGCATAAGCATAAACTCATCTTTTTTTTAGATCATTTTCAAGCTTAAATCACATCTAAATTAGCTTAAATGGGATTAACTTAGATTCATTTCTTGTTTAATCAATCTTAGTTCTTTCATTTAGCTTTGCATATTTGTGTGTTCTTGAGGCCTTTGAGGCAAAATAGGTTCCTCATACCTATTTTGTGTCATTTTGGGTCTTCATCAACCTCAAATCATCCTATTTTGCATGCTCCAAGTGCTTGAGTTTGCACACCCACATCCCTCTATATCTAAGCATATCAAACGGTGCATGGGCGCATCCATTTTAAGCTTAAACTGAGGTGGCTTTGATTTTAGTTTGCTAACCATTGGATTTGATTTGATAATATGCTATGACATTTGTTTGTCTTTGGCCTTCAAAACAGGTTTAGGTGCACTCACAAATCCTAGTCTACATTCTGGCACGCCCGGTGGGACTCAAACCACAATCATTTTGATAAAATTATGCTTTATATGCTTTTTTTTTGCAGGAAATAAAGAAATGTCGCCTTCATGAAAAGAAATGACACCTACAGCAATTAAATGTCACCTTCAAACAAAGAAATGTCGCCTTCAACAAAAGAAATGTCGCCTACAAAGAATTCAGTCACGCCTTCATGCAATTAAATCACGCCTTTGAGGAAAGAAATGACGCCTGTGAACTCTGTTTTCACGCCTGCATAACTGAGAATTTCCTGTTGTCGGCAATTTCTGTTACGTCCCAGAATTCTTCTTCTGTCGCCTGCATTTAAAGAAATCACGCCTGTAACAAAAGAAATCACGCCTCTGATTTTTTATCTGTCGCCTTTTGAGGTACAGAATGTCACCTGTAGGAATTAAATGTCGCCTCTAAACTTTCCAGCGTCGCCTATAAACTGGACAGTGTCGCTTTTTGTTTTTTTCTTGGGACTGGTTTTTTTCATTTCTTTTATTACAGCAAAGGTCAAACTCAATCTTGAATGAAACTTAATGAAATGAACTTAGGTCCTAAAGTGTCATTGTCAATTTGAAAAGCAAACCAAATCTCGAATGCACTAAAGGAATAAACAACTCTATTCCCTATCTCGTTTCAAATTCCAAAGCAAGCAAACAAATTCAATCTTGAGTGATCTAAGGGACAAAACAAAGCTTTTTCAAAGTTCTTAAATCAACTCGCTAATCAAATCTTGAATGCACAAAAGGAAAGAACTTGCAAATGTTCAATTCATTTACATTTTGAAGAAAGGAACAAATCAAAAGCTAACCACGAGTGTCTTCATTTCAAAGTTCAAACATCACTTAATCAAATTGGAAAAATGAACAAAATCTGCTTGATGTGCATGTAGGAGTTTTTCAATTCTTGCATAAACCTTGTTAGAGTAAGCAACGTGGAACACTTGAACTTGGACAAGTTCACTTGTTCTACTTTTAGCGAGGCCTGTCCAAGGAGAAGCGCTTCCTCCTCGGAGAACGACCTCAAACCGGTATCCCCCCCGGCTAGTATATAAATAAGTGAATACCAAAAGAATCACTTACATCTCCTAATCGTCGGGCGTTCGTGCCAAACACGTGTCTGGGGATGGTAAACATTCCTCTCCCCCAGCATAATTGGCAAGGCTCTTAAGTGAGTCACGGATGATCAGCATAACCGGGTATGGAGACACCATGGAACTACTAAAAACCTGATAAACTAGAAGCTACCCTATCTACATCCGAAAGTATCAAAATCCTTGTGCAAGGACCGATTCCAAGGGGTTTACCAGGTCGCCTCAAGATTACTCACCATTTGTATTCCCTTTTAGGGGATACCAAGCTGTGGGCAAGCGATTTTGATACTCACCTTCCTTAGGTAGATCTGTTTGAAGTGCTTGACAGTCAAAGACTCCGTGAAAACACTTGTTGAAACATACACTTTCAAAGCTTTGTCAGAGTCAGTTGCCTTTGTTTGTATCTCGCAGGGTTGCTTTGTCCCTTGCAGAGATTGCTTTGACTTTAAACCTTTGCCATTGGAAACCTTTGCCTCAAAATCAGAAGCCTCTTTTCCAAAGTGATGCCCAGCAAGAACAAACATCCTAAAGCAAAGTTGCCCAAATCCCAAGCCTATCAAGAGCAAAAAGTTATCAAGAAGAACACCAAGAGATATCAAGCCATTATCCAAGCAAACCAAACAGAAGAGAAGTCCCAAACCAGACTTGAGAACATTGCCCATAATGCCTGCATCAAACAGTTCGCCTTCCGTTTCTGAGTTAACCATCACTTTGTCAACCTTGAGCCAGAAGATTAGCCAATCCTTGTTCATGTCTTGTTCCATCTTCAGATCTTGAAATCTTGTCTCCAACATGCCTTGCATCTTAGTTTCATCCTAGTTTCACCCTTTGCATCAGCATTAAAACCTTAGTTGCATTTCAGAACATCATAAAGTTGCATATGCATTCATCTTCCTACTAGCATTCTAGAATCAATCCTTGTCATTCGCATAGAGCATTGTCCCTTCAACCTTCAATACCTTTTCCACCAGCATCCCCCCATCAGCTTTCCATATCTTTCCAGCAGATCCATCATCCTTGTTCCAAATCCAGAGATCCACCAACACTTAGTGTTCTACCTTTTGAGTTGTTCCTATCCTATATCCAAGATCAGAGACCATCATCCTCTTTTTTGGCACAACGTGTTGTCATAAAGAAATCAAACCTTGTCCTTGCATAGCCATCATCTCGAGCAAGAGATTGGAGTGCGTTGATAAGAAACTTGTTGACCAAAGATCATCAGTCTATCTTAGGTTGACCCCATCATATCTCTGATCCTCCATTTGGGAAAAACAGCAGCTCATTTGTTGACCACTCAGTAATCTTTCACCAACTTTCCACCAGCAACCTATCTTTCCTCCACCGTCTTGATCCATATCAGTTCCATCCAGCTTCCATCATCGCCATCTTGATCCCTATCTTTGCATTTGCATCTTAGAAGTCATCATCTTTAGAAGTTCATCAGCTTTGCATCCATCAACATCTTTTAGCCAAACATCTTGCATACATTTAGCACTTGCATCTCCATGCCTGTTGAGACCAGATCTCAGAAAAGAAGAAGCATGAATCCTTATCCACCAACAACCTCATCCGATCCCAAACTTTTCACCAATGCCATGATGACCTACAATCCCCAGATCCAAGCCAGTAACCCATGTGAAGATCCAAACATCCCTTCATCCCCGTTGGCAAACCAAGCATTTGTGAATCCTCCAGATAGCCCACCAGCGACCAATGCCCTTGTACCACAACATCAACAAAGCACATTTTTTCACTACCTACCAGAAAGTACCTCCATCCCACCATCTCTCTATCCACGCATCCCCATCAAAACTATCCAAGTTCCAGCCCAAGCGTATTCTCCATTTGTCCAATCATTCCCCGATCCTATCATGCAAACATCCCAAGAGCTTTCCACCATTCCCCTTTTCTTGCAAGGAAGCCTCGCCAGTCCTGCAACACAAGCTGCAGCACCATCCGCTCCATCTCATACCCCTTTTGCTATGGCTGCCCAAGCCCAAATCCAAACCCAAAGTTAGCTTCCACCTCTCACGCAAGCTTTTACACCAAAAGCTTCGCCACCATCCGCAAGTCAAGCAATGCCTTTCACCATCAAAGGAGCACCGTCACCCTTCACCCCCCAAGCACCCGTACCTTCTTCTTTGGGGTTAGCGCAATCGCTCCCTATTCCAACCTCATCCTTCTCTTGGGTGTTTCCTTCATTTTCCTCCTCACAAGCATCCGCTCAACCACAACCTCAACAAGCTCCTTTATCTCAACCATCATTCGTGTCCCAAGCTCCCGTTGCTCCTACCATTCCATCATCCGCTGCAGTGCACCCTAACACAAGCTCTCAGTGGGGCCTTACACAAGAAGAAATGAAGGCATGGGGGATCCCATCTCAATCCCCTACATCTATGATTGCAAGTCAACAAACTGCCTTCGCCCAAGCCGCACAGCAGCAACTACCCCAAACACCGCCGGCTTCAAGCTATTCATCCCAAATCCCAAAAACCTTCCAGCAAGTTCCACCATTTCAACAGCCAACTTTCCCCAACTATCTTACCCCATCACCCTTTTCTTCTAGCTTCCCCACATCTGTTCCACCTCTAAGTAACGCAGGCATGCACCCAGCTTATATCAGCCAAACCCAAAGCCAACCTCAGCAACTACCACCATCATATCCGCAAGCAGCATCGTTCCAACAGCCTCCCCCACAGCAACCACATATTCCCTTTCAGCAAACACCCATCATTCATCAACAACAGCAAGTCCCTTGCTATCAGCCTCAGCAACAAATCCCTATCATCTCCCAGCAACAACAAGTTCCCACCCATCAGTTACAACAACAAGTTCCAAATGACCACTATCAGCAAGCAGTCCCACAACAACCGCCAGTTCAACAGCAGCAAGTAGCCCAACAACATCAAGCGGTCCCATATCAATATCCCCCTATGCCACACCAGCAATATTCCCAGCAACCATTACCCCAAAATCAGTTCCAACCTATTTATCCACAGCAAGCACCATATCCAGTTCCACAACTTCCATCACAAGCAGAAGTTCCAGTTCCCTCGCCACTCAATGCTGAGTGGGAAGCAATGAAAAACGCTCTAAAGGAGCTCCAAAGTGGAACAGAGAATAAAACATACAAGTTCGAAGAGGTGTGCTCATATCCCTTCGATCGATCCATAGCAACTATCCCTTTCCCCAAGCATTTTGAGATGCCTAAGTTCGACAAGTATCGAGGGAAAGGAGATCCAGTAAATCATATCAAAGAGTTCTACATGGCGTGCCAAGAAGTGGCTTACAGTGATAACTATCTCCTGCGCCTGTTTCCCAAAAGCTTGGGAGGAACTGCTGTTGAGTGGTTTTACAAAATACCACATGGGACAATAAACACCTTTGCTGAACTCTCTGAGAAGTTCATCACACACTATGCCCATAATGTGGAGAATGAGTTGTCCTTGCTAGACCTATGCAACTCAAAGCAAAAAGATGGAGAAAGCCTTGCAGAATACTTGCAAAGATGGCAGAATCTTACAACTAGGTTATCATATCAGCCGCCAGAGAAGCATCTAACAAAGATCTTCATTGATAACCTGCATCCAAAGCTATCCCATCACATGCGAATGAACTGTCTCCAGACATACCAAGACATCAAGAGCAAAGGCATAGGCATCGAAAAAGCTCTCCTAGACGAAGGCACTATTCGTCACTTCAAGGATGATTCCAAAAACAAACCCAACAATGATAAATCCCGTTACTAGAATCGTAACAAGAATGTTGTTACAGATGGAGCCACTGACACTAAAAATGTACAATTCGTTGTGGCTAGTCCTACACCAGCTCAAACATACCAACCGCCACAAGTGCCCATCTATCAGCAACCCCCAGCTCCCGCATATCAAGCACCTATTTATCAGCAGCCTCCTCAAGCTCATCAGCCACCTGTGCAACAGTATCAGCAGCAATACCAACAGCAGCAGCCAGCACGTCAAGGCAATCCTGTTAACACAGTTAACGTTGCCCCAAGGCAGAACAGGCCCAACAATCAGAACAATCCAAAGAGGACTTTCACACCTTTGGGTGAGCCTCTGGATCAGATCTTTTATCGGCTAGCCAAGGCAAATATGATCACATATCCGCCCATCCCACAGAAGGATGACAACGCACCAAAGTCTGATTGGTATAAAGAACATGAATACTGTGATTACCATCGTGTGAAGGGGCACACAACATTGAAGTGCATGCGGCTTAAGCACTACATCCAGGATCTCATCGATTGCAAGGAAATCCAGGTCGATGCATCAACTCAAGCTTCACCCAATGCCGGTTTGCAAATATATCAAAATGTGTTCCCTCAGCACGATACCGAGAAGAATCAAGCCAACGCCAATCAGCCCCAAAATCGTGGCAAAGGCAAGCAAGAAGATCACACAGCGGCCTACATCAACTATGACAAGTATGTCGGATGCATAACTCAAGTTGAGCCCATCCAAGATGAGCCCACCATCAATACCATCCACGTCAGAGGGCCGGATCGACAATGTGCTGCAACTACCCGCAGTGGTAGGATAACTGTTGCCGGTGCTCCTCCAAGGTCAGCTGCTCCTCCAAGGCCAACATCTACTACATCCACAGCACAGCCTAACACTAGGCCAGCATCAAATGCATGCGCAACACAGCATAATGCACCAAGAGCACAATACAATATCATAGAGTATCTTGGGAACATGCCAGCCCAAATATCTATCTTGGATTTGCTCCGCACATCACCCATCCATCAGGAGATCCTGGACAAAGCTCTAAAAGAAGGCCATGTCCCCACGGACATTAACACAACTCAGTTTGAAACTCTTGTGGGACACCTATCAGCAGCATGTGCCTTGTCCTTCAAAGAATCTGATATACCAGATGTTGCTCTTGACCATACTCTCCCCCTCCGCATTGCTGTCATGGTCAGAGATTTCACCATCAAACGAGTTCTAGTGGATAATGGCTCAGCCCTCAACTTGTGCACATTAAAATTCATCAAGAAGATTGGGTTCACGGAGGCCGACATACAACATGAGCAAATCACTATCAAAGCATATGATAACTTGGAGCGTACCTCTAAAGGTACTATGACTTTGCCTATCCAGCTAGGCCCAGCAACGCAAGATACTCTCTGCCACGTTGTTGATCTTGACCTACCGTTCAATATCCTCCTCGGTCGACCATGGATCCATTCCATTAAGGCCGTACCATCTACTTACCATCAGTGCATCAAGTTTCCACATCAAGGCACTGAGGTTACCATCCACGCTGACCCTAACCCCTTCGCATACTGCCTTGCGATGGAAACATCTTTCCCTCATTCTACTCATTGTCCTGGAACCGATATTGGTACTTCTATTGCTAGCTCATCCCGATCCCATCGTGATCCAGAGACCATCCTCTCTTCCACTTTATCATCCATCAAGATCAACAACCAGGGTTGTGGCGAATACAGCCTCAGTGATGCATTTGCTGTAGGAGCTCTTCCACGTGATCCACATACTCAAGGGCGCCCAAGTTGTCAAAACAAGCCTGTTAAGGAACATCATAAGCTCAAGCAGATAGGAAACATGACTTTTGAATCCCATGGCAATATAAACAGCAAAGAGATGGATCCAGATATTAACAAATGGTTATACAAAGATCCCCCATCACGTGACACACAACTTCTTGAGTACTTCAAAGAGAAATACCCAATCCCCTACAAGAATGTCACAGAACACTATAATTATCAAGGTGGTGGTCTAGGACCACAAGAGGATGGAAATTTGTTTCCTATCATACCATCCCAAAATCCAGAACAGCAAGGACTTGGCTTTAATACCTCTCGCCTGCTTGAACAAGAGCCCAAAACCATAACTGCGGGCACTAACATGACCAACGTGAACTTTTCGAATAGCCAGGATGACCTCGTGGAAATCGAAGACATCCCCGAAGAGAAAGACATCCGATCCTACGACGATATCTTTGCCGATGACACCCTCCTGGGGACTTCTGTCCTCCAACAACTCTCCATTAACCTCATAGATCTTCCCCTCACAAACCCCAACCTCATAGATTGGGACCAACCAAGCATCGCACACATCGACGAGTTCCAAAGCGCACAAGCACTCCTAGAATTCATGGGGGCATCAGGTCCAGCAAACAATCAGGATCCAACATCAACCTCTGTCTATCAGCTTCACCCAGAAGGATATTTTGGGGAAGAGGCAAGCTTTAGTCACAAAAATGAAATAGCAAAAGAACATCATGAGTCTTTATGTGAAAACCCCCTTGGGGCACATTCTGATTCCAAAATAGTAAAAATAAAGGGCGTATCTTCTAGCGAAAACCTGGCAATTCAGGTGCTAGAAGATGAAGCCTTGCCTCTTCCCCCTATCCAAGATTATAGACCAGAGCAGTCGCCGATCATCATAGAGGAGACCAAGCCAATCAACTTGGGAACAGAAGAATGTCCAAGGATCACCTACATTGCAGTCAACCTAACAGAAGGAGAAGAAATCGCTCTCAGTGCCTTGCTCAAGGAATCCATCATCAACTTTGCATGGTCATACGCCCACATGCCTGGGCTTGATCCAAACCTTGTTGTTCATCATCTATCAGTAGATCCAAACGTCAAGCCAGTGAAGCAGAAGCTAAGGAAAATGCATCCAAAGGTAGCATTACTAGTTAAAGCAGAGCTTGAGAAGCTCCTCCAAGCTAAGATCATCAGAGCAATAGATTATTCAGAGTGGATCTCTAACATGGTGCCAGTCACAAAGCCTTCTGGCGACATCAGAATCTGTACTGATTTCAGGGACTTGAACAAGGCATGTCCTAAAGATGATTTCCCGCTACCTAACATAGACATGCTTGTAGACCTCACAGCGGGTCACGAAATGCTATCACTCATGGATGGCTTTTCAGGCTACAACCAAATTCATATAGCGGAAGCAGATCAACATAAAACCGCATTCACAACCCCATGGGGTACCTTCTGCTACAACATGATGCCATTTGGGCTAAAGAATGCAGGAGCAACATATCAGTGAGCAATGACAGCGATCTTTCATGACATGATCCACAAGATCCTTGAGGACTATGTGGACGATATCCTTGCAAAATCCAAAAAAAGAGATGAGCACCTCGACATTCTAGAGCGTGTATTTCATCGTCTGAATCATTATGGCTTAAAGCTTAATCCTAAGAAATGTGTCTTTGGTGTTACATCTGGCAAGCTTCTAGGCTTCATCGTCTCTAGACGAGGCATAGAGATCGATCCTAAAAAGGTAAAAGAAATAACGGAGATGCCTCCACCAAGAAATCTCAAACAGCTCAGAAGCCTACAGGGCAAGCTTCAATCAGTTCGGCGGTTCATCTCACAATTAGCAGACAAGTGCCAACCCTTCTCACATCTCTTATGCAAAGACACCAACTTCAAGTGGGATCCCATATGTCAAAGAAGCTTTGATAAGCTGAAGGAGTATCTAGCTAACGCTCCAATCCTAGTACCACCAGTTCCAGGATGCCCACTCATCCTTTACATCTCAACAACAGCTACAGCACTAGGGGCACTCCTAGCACAGCATGATGATGAAAATAGAGAACGAGCTATCTACTACATCAGTCGCACTCTTGTGGGCTATGAGCTTAACTATTCACCCATGGAGAAAGCATGCCTTGCAGTGGTCTTTGCCACTCAAAAACTTAGACATTACATGCTTAGCCACACAATCAAGCTCATATCAAAGGTGGACCCTCTTAAGTATCTGTTATCAAAGACAACCCTCACAGGCCGTATGGCAAAATGGGTCATGTTACTCAGCGAATTTGACATTCAGTATGTAGATCGCAAAGCAATCAAAGGGCAAGTCATTACCGATCAACTAGTAGAAGCACCACTGGTGGATGCCTATCCACTAATCATGGAATTCCCCGATGAACATTTATGCATGATTGAAGAGCAGCCCATGTGGAAACTATACTTTGATGGTTCCAACACATCCCATAGCTCTGGCGCAGGAATCCTATTCGTCACACCTCAAGGTGACTATATTCCAAAATCATTCAAGTTGGGATTCCCCTGTACTAACAATATTGCAGAATATGAGGCACTCATCTTAGGTCTCAAAACAGCTATCCAATGGAACATCACAGAACTACAAGTTTTTGGAGATTCACAGCTCATTATCAAGCAAGTCCTTGATGAGTATCAGACAAAGGACGACAAATTGCTACCCTACAAGAAACTAGTGGATAAACTGAAAGAGCATTTCCTACATCTACAATTCAATCAGATCCCAAGGCTTCAGAACAAAGCAGCAGATGCAATGGCAACCATCGGATCCTTATTGGAAATCCCACGAGACGCATCACAATATGAATTTCTAGTCGAGCAACTACATTCACCAGCTTATGAGAACGCCGATGCAGACATGGTGTGTGTCTTGGTTGGTCCTCAATCCCCATGGTACCACGACATCCATGCATATCTAAAAAATGGTATCATATCTCCCCATCTCACCAATAACCAACGCCAAAACCTTATTCGCAGAGCTTCCCGCTACACTCTTGTAGCCAACACCCTATATCGTCGCGGGTATCACAATGTCCTATCTAGATGTTTAGACTCAAACGAGGCCATCCTGGCCTTACAAGAAGTTCACGCTGGAATTTGCGGTGCCCACACGAGTGGCATGGTTCTAGCAAAGCAGCTGCTTAGAGTTGGATATTATTGGCCAACAATGGAACATGATGCATGTGAATTTGTCAAGAAATGTCTCCCATGTCAACAGCATGCCAATTTGATACATGCACCAGCACAGGATCTACAGCCTATTGCACCACCGTGGCCTTTTTCATGTTGGGGCCTCGACCTCGTTGGCTTGATCACCCCCCTCTCTTCGGATGGACACAAGTATATCATAACAGCCACAGAGTACTTTACCAAATGGGTTGAAGCGATTCCGCTCACCCTAACCACTGGCATCCAAATATCCAAGTTCATCCTCTACCATATCATTTGCCGCTTCGGCATACCATCTACCATTTTCACAGACCATGGCACACCTTTTGAAAACCAGCATGTGGATGATCTATGTGCCAGACTCCACATCCATCACCGTTTCTCCAGTCCATATTTCCCTCAAGGAAATGGCCAAGCCGAGGCAACCAACAAAACTATCTTGAAAATCTTCAAGAAGGTTGTCAATGATTCTGGTCGTGACTGGCACCTCCAAATCAATCCTGCCCTTTGGGCCTACCGCACTTCTTATCGCACTCCCACAGGCACCACCCCATACTCTCTTGTATATGGTGCTGAAGCCATTCTACCGATCGAGGTTGAGCTCCCATCCTTGCGCGTCTCCATGAAGAACTATACAACTGATGAAGACTATCGTGTGGCCCGGCTCACACAGCTAGATCTGCTAGATGAAAAGAGACAGCAAGCCTATGATCACCTGGTTGCATACCAGAATCGACTCAAAAGGAGTTATAACAAAAAGGTCCATCCTAGACAATTCCAGGTCGGTGACATGGTCCTTAAAGAAAATCAGAAGGTCCTAGCAAATAGAGAAAAGAAAGGCAAGTTTGAGCCTACTTGGTTGGGCCCCTATGTTGTCATCGCATCCTTTGGCTCCGGAGCCTATCAGCTATCAACACTAGAAGGTGAGCCCTTGAATGATCCTATCAACATCATCCATCTGAAGAGGTTCTATGCCTGAACCTGATCCTGCATATATCAGAAAATCCAAAAACATTCAAAAAAATAGAAAAAAGCAAAAAAAGCAAAAAAAGTAAAAAAAAAGAAGAAAAGAGAAAGAGAAAATAATCGTCCAACGGTGAAAACTTGGCAATTCAAGCGCCTTGGACAAGTATGTTGGTGAAAACCTGGCAAACAGGCGCCAACATAGTAAACTGAGCTATTTATCTATTCAGTTGTCCTTTCAGCTACCGTCCTCATCCTCCATCCATAACAGATCTCCCAGCAGTTCCATCTCCCCTATCTTCCACGCATTCAGCTCCCATCTTCCTCCAACCCATCTGCAATCCATATCCTATTCCAAATCTTTGTACCATATCTTGTACCATATCCTTTTCCCTTTCCTGTACAGCGCATTCCTCCTTGTATTTATCCTTCTTGTCTCCGTCCTAGTGAGAGTCCCGCTGAGTGTGATCTTCCTATCCCCAATCCTGAGCTTCTGTACATATCCCTTGTGCATATCGTTCCTCCTTGTTGTACATAACCTTTGTCCGTCCTGCAGCAGCATTTGATCAAATATCTTGTCCCATCCCCATCCCCAGCCTCAGAAAATTTGAAGTCCCACTCGGGCCTTGTGCTTCAGCAACATCAATTGTCGACTTATCCTTGCTCATCCTGATTATTCCTTGAACTTCAGCTTTTGCCAGCGAACAACTACACTTATTCTCTCACCAACCCATGGGTCCTTGAGGATATATCGTTCCTCTTGTCTGATCTAATCTTCCATCCTGGTCCTTGAGGATATATCGTTCCTCCTGTCCGACAAATCTTCCCACCATCAATCAAACCTAATCTCTCTCCTTGGCAAAGGATGTCTTTTTGGAGTTATCATTTTGATCTTGGATTTTTGTCCTTTGGGTCTTGTTAATCTTTTTGGCTTCTCATTATCCCACCAGGGTCACCACGATTCATTATATCACGGTGTGCTGCGTGTGCGGATAATCTGGGGCAAGGTCTTTTGATCTTTCGCTTCTGCCTGTGAGTCAGTTGTGTGTTTGTGGTTCCTTCAGCATCGGTTCCACCATGTCGCCTCTGTGCTTCATGTGTGATGTTGGGGCAACCCTGTGTGTTTGTTTAGCGTCAGTCCTCGTCAGTCCTCTGCAACGCTGGTGACAAGGCCTCGTGATCCTAGTATCCTTGGCAGGTCTCTAGCATTGCTATATTAAATCTAGGTTGTGCACTCCCATTTGCACTTGGAGCTATCTGGTCCCTTGCATTTATCATATAGATTAATCTTGCATCTTTGCATACAGCTGCATCTTGCATCTTGCATTTCCATCTCATCTTGCATATCATCCATATTTGTTCTTAGAAGTGAGGTTATTTATCTCCCCTTTCTTCCTAGGCCTTTCCTTCTTCGTTCCGCCGGGCACACTCTGTCCCAAGGCGTAATCCCTCTTTTTCCTTGTCCCACTGGGTGCATCTTCCATGATTTTGTCCCACCGGGGCATGTATCCTCTTTCTTCTAGTCCACCCGGGCGTCATACCCTCTTCTTCTGATTCTAGCCTTGGCATCTTGTTTTCTTGTCTTTGACGCCATGCCACTTGCGGCATCACATCAAAGAGGGGCAAAATGTAGACACCGAAAAATCCTTCAGAAAATAAATTATTTTTATTTTCTGAAAATCCTTGATGACATCATCATTTATTAATTAATTATTTATTTAATTAATTAATTTATTTTTATGGCATTAAATCCCTCTCTCTTAATTAAAAATCTTTAATTAAGGAATCTAGCCTAAAAATGTCATTTGGACATTATCCCTAATTTATTAATTATTTAATTAATAAATTGACCAAAAACTTCAAAAATAAATTAATTTATTTTTAATTTATTTTTTATCCCAAACTTGGCCAATTTCCTCTAGACCACTAACCTCTTCCAAAATCTTCTAATCCCCTCTTAATTTTGATTAAAAGGCTAATCCCATCTTTTCTAACCCTAATCCCAAGGTTAAATATTTAATTAAGGTTAAATATTTAATTTTCATATTTATTGAAAATATTTTAATAAATATTCCTAAAACTTAAGCTTTTGGAATGAATAACCTTTTATTCCATGAAACTAAGGAGAAATCTAGACTCTTCTAGAATCTTCTCAAATCCACCCTCTTCACCCATCCTAATCCTTTTCTTTGTCCTAATCTAATCCTAATCCTACCCTTAAACCTTTGTGCAATCCTAACCAAGCTTAAGACTTTCCTAAACCAAAGCAAAGTCTTTCCTTCCAAATATCTCAACCACAAAGCATTTATTGCTTCCCCAAAGTCTTCAAAGCCTCTTAAAGCCCATTCATTGCTCTTACAAGCATTTATTTGGAGAGTTATGAGCTTGGAGCCCCCTTTGTTGACTCCTTTTTGCCCTTCCTTTCATCCACTCACCTTGTGACATGTGTCACCTTCTGATTGGCTGAGAACTAGCACAATCCATGTGCTTCCCTTTGAGTGAATCTTGGCCTCTCTTAAGGATTTCAATCCTGGCCATTCATTCCTCCTACCCCAAGCCTTAGAAATCCTATAAATACCCTCACTTCCTAAGGCAAATCATCCTTCAACTCTCAAACTCAATAGCAAAGTTATAATGCCATTTTCATTCTAGCATAAGCATAAACTCATCTTTTTTTTAGATCATTTTCAAGCTTAAATCACATCTAAATTAGCTTAAATGGGATTAACTTAGATTCATTTCTTGTTTAATCAATCTTAGTTCTTTCATTTAGCTTTGCATATTTGTGTGTTCTTGAGGCCTTTGAGGCAAAATAGGTTCCTCATACCTATTTTGTGTCATTTTGGGTCTTCATCAACCTCAAATCATCCTATTTTGCATGCTCCAAGTGCTTGAGTTTGCACACCCACATCCCTCTATATCTAAGCATATCAAACGGTGCATGGGCGCATCCGTTTTAAGCTTAAACTGAGGTGGCTTTGATTTTAGTTTGCTAACCATTGGATTTGATTTGATAATATGCTATGACATTTGTTTGTCTTTGGCCTTCAAAACAGGTTTAGGTGCACTCACAAATCCTAGTCTACAGATATATTTGTGTCTGCTTGATGAATTGGGGTAAATTTGTCCAACCAAATCAAAGGCCCATTGCTAAAATGGTCAATGTGTTATGAAAAGAATCAACTCTCTAGCTAGTGCATGTATGAGGTTTCCATGGATCTAGCATTTCTTACAAGTTTTTGCAAAGTGGATAGCATCTTTCTCCATGGTAGGCCAATAGTATCCAACCCTTAGAAGTTTCTTGGCTAACAAAAAACCATTTGAGTGTGATCCACACACACCTTCATGAACTTCTTTTAATACATGATTAGACTCTTCATGTTCTAAACACCTAAGAAGCGTGCCATCTAGACTATGTCTAAACAAGTCATTAGCGATGATTACGTAACATGATGCTGCTCTTAGGAGGGATCTCTTTTAATTTCTAGAATAGCCTTTGGGAATTGTTTGGTCTTTAAGATAGGAGTAGATATGGGCATATCTAGATAACACTTGAGTTTCAAGGACACAAACAATTTGGCATTCAGGAGAGTCATAAGCTAGGAAAGGGAGTTCTTCCACTAGGAAGTCATAGCGAAATTGGTGTTCTTCCAATTGTAGCATGGATGCTAAAGTAGCCATCACATCAACTGCTCTATTTTATGATCTAGGAATTTGCTAAAACATGATGAAGACAAAGTACTTTTTCAAGTCATCCACCATTGTCTTGTGGGGCATGAGCTTTTCATCCTTAGTCTGATAATCTCCATTCACTTGATTGATAATGAGCTACGAATCCCCATAGATGTGTAATTCAATGATTTTCCACTCTATTGCAAGCTTGAGCCGATTCAAAAGAGCCTTGTATTCAGCTATATTGTTGGTGCATGGAAAAATCATTTTGTATGCCTTGGGAATATTATATCCTTGTTGTGTGATGAATAAGCAACCAGCTCCTAATCCTTGTTGTGTGAAGGATCCATCAAAGTACATTTTCCAGTGGTGTTCTATTAAGTGCGTGATAGATTCATCTGGAAATTCCACAAGTAATGGCTTGTCATCAGTCAATGGTGTCTCTTCAAGTTGATCAGAAATCACCTGTCCTTTAATGGATTTCCTATCCACATACTCAATATCAAATTCACTTAGGATCAAGACCCACTTAGCAAGTCTTCCTGTTAGCATTGCTTTGTTCAATAGGTACTTAAGAGGATCAATTTTAGCCATTAGTTTCACCTTGTGTGCCAACATATAGTGTCTAAGATTTTGGGATGCAAACACCACTGCAAGGCATGCCTTCTCTATCATTGAATAGTTCAGCTCATATGTGACCAAAGTTCTACTGATATAGTATATGGCTCTTTCTTTCTTGGTCTCATCTTCTTGTTCAAGTAGCACCCCTAGTGATGTATATGTGGCTGATATGTAGAGCAACATAGGTTTTCCATAGATTGGTGCCATCAGAATTAGAGGATTCATCAGATAATTCTTGACTTGGGTAAAATTTTCTTCACATTTCTCATCCCAAGTGAATGTGGTTCCTTTCCTCATCAACTTTGTGAAGGGTTGTGCTTTATCCACCAACTGAGATATGAACCTCCTTATGGATTGTAGCTTTCCTTGTAAGGTTCTCATTTGACTAATGTTCTTTGGTGGTTTCATTTCTAGAATTGCTTTTACTTTTTTTGGATCCACTTCAATTCCCTTAGCTGAAACTATGAATCCTAAGAGTTTTCTAGATGACATGCCAAATGCGCACTTCTTAGGATTAAGTCTTAATTGGAATTTCTCCATCCTATCAAAGATTCTCCTCAGATCCTCTATGTGTGTAGTCCTCATCCTTGATTTTGCCAAAGTGTCATCAACATAGTCTTCCATGTTCTTGTGCATCATGTCATGGGAGATTGTGGTCATTGCCCTTTGATAAGTGGCACCTACATTTTTTAGACCAAATGGCATCACATTCCAACAATATGTTTTCCATGCACAGGTGAATGTCATTTTCTCTTGGTCTTCAGGAGCAATTTTGATATGGTTATATCCTAGAAATCCATCCATTAGGGAATACATCTCATAACCTATTGTTAAGTCCACAATCATGTCTATGTTTGGAAGTGGAAAATTGTCTTTTGGACAAGCCTTGCTGAGATCACTAAAGTTTGTGCACACTCTTATGGATTTGTCCACCTTAGAAACATGAACTATGTTGGAGATCCACTCTGCATAATCAATAGCTCTAATGAATCCATCTTTCAATAGTTTTTCCAGTTCTGCTTTCACTAGAAATGCTACATGTGGATTCATTTTTCTAAGTTTTTGCTTGACAGGTTTTACATTTGGTGAAATATAAAAATGGTCCATAATCAAATCTGTATCCAATCCGAGCATATCTGAGTAAGACCAAGTGAATTTGATCTTCTTTTCTTTGAAGAAATCAGTGAATTGGATTTTCTCATCTTTTGTCAATGATTGAGCTATATGGACTAACTGAGGAGCTTCTATTGTTCCCAAATTAATGGGTTGTGTTGGTTCAATCAGAACTGAGGACCTTTCTTGGAAATGATCTGGGAGGATATCAAGCATCCCATCCTTTGGTGCCTCAAGGAGGTTTTCACCATTGGATACGTCCTTTTCTTTTTCTCTTTTAGGGTTTGATACTACCACTAAGTGGTTTTCACCATCAGACCTCTTGTTCTTCTTTTTTTCTTTTTAAGACTGAGAAACTTGACATCCTCTTTAGTCATGATTTTTCTCTTTACGCTAGTGGAAGAATGGAAGGGTTCACAAGCATTAAGATAACAGGCTATGGAATAGTCATTGTCAAAGGATAGCAAGCTTGTGTTCGTAGGTTCATCCTAGTCTATCAAGTTAGGGTATTTCAAGGACAAAGATTCAATAGGTTCAAGAGATAGCACCACATTGTTATCATCATTTGTAACTTGCAAGATATCATCTATTAAGTTTGTTTCTAGGTAAGTGTTAGGATTATTAGAGTCAGATGCATTATTATTAGAGTTTGTGTTGATGTTCTGTGGATCTAACTCTAGTGATCTAACATTAGAACTTTATCCTTCTTCAATCAAGGTTCTAGGAGAAAAATTGTGTATCACATCTATTTCTATGTCCATGGTGGCATCAAAAAGAACATCCCATTCGTATTCATGTGAGTCTACTTGACTATATTTTGAAACTCCCAAAAAGTGGGCAATAGTCATGGTTACCTCATTTTCTTCATTAGCATGGTTCTTCTCTTCTTACAATGGTTCTTGTGGATTCATTGCTTCTGTTTCTTCATCAAAGTGTGGTACATCAAAGACAAGAGGTTCGTGTTCTTGTTCTTCATTAGGTTCCTCTATTTGTTCTCTTTTTGTTTCTTGTTCAAGACTTGTACCAAGAAATGTAACATTTGGGTCCCCTTGTAAGAGTGGAAACCTTTCATAAGGAATGGATTGTCCTTCCACTTCTTCTTCATCATCGGATTCTTCTGATCTATCAAATATAGGACCCCTTTCTGCTGTAGGATGAAATCTAGCTTCTCTAAAGCCTAGTCTAGTCTTGTCCTTAGGATTTTGAAATCCATGTGTAGGGGTTCTACTAGTACTTTGTTGTTTTATCCCAATGGTCC
Source organism: Chamaecyparis obtusa (assembly GCA_027943335.1). NCBI lineage: Eukaryota > Viridiplantae > Streptophyta > Pinopsida > Cupressales > Cupressaceae > Chamaecyparis > Chamaecyparis obtusa. The sequence continues at coordinate 115,954 of BSBK01003511.1, read as the reverse complement.
TTTGCCTTTGTACCCCATTCTTTTCATAATTTCATATCCTTTCCCATATTTTCTCGGAGATATTTCAATATGTTTAACATTCCCATCTTCTTCGGGTTCTTTGTAAAGCCATTGCAAAATAGCCTTTTCTTCATTCTCTTCTTCTAGGGATACTTTTGCTTTCACCATTCTGGTTCCTTCATGTATAGTCAAAGTACTACCATTGGAAGGTGTAAATGTAGATGAAGGCCTCCCTTGTGTCCTAGGAGAAATGGGAAGATTCGTTAAAGACATGGCAAGATCCATCTTGTATTCACCCATGCTTGTTTCCTAGATATTGTTCTTCTTAGAAAAGCTCCTTAAGACCATTTCTTTAGATGTCTTTGCCTTGGTGGACCCTTCTTTGTTATGGGGAACTATGCTTTCCATTTGTTTGAGGTTATTACAAGTGTATGTGGTGTCTGCTAGAATAGTCACCTCCGCTCCATTACGAGGGAACTTTAGGCATTGATGATACGTGGAAGGCACTACTTACATTGAATGTATCCATGGTCTTCCAAGAAGAATGTTGTAAGGTAGGGGTAGATCAAGAACTTGACAAAGGACATCCTGTTCCACTAGTCCTACTTGGATGGGTAAGACAACTAATCCTTTAGAGGATCTTTCTTCCTCATCATAGGCTTTAATTGTTATCTTTCTTCTGGGATCAATTGTGTGCTTTGAGAAACCTAGTTGTCTTATCAAGTTATAAGTACAAATGTTTAAACCAATGCCTCCATCTATTAAGACATGCTTAACCTAGTGTTTATGGATACAAAATTATAAATGAAGGGGTTGATTATGTGGTTAGTTCATTGATTTTGTCGTCTTCCTCAAAAAAAGATAGGTAATGTGGGGAACTCATGTGACCAACCATGGCCTGGAATCTATCCACATCTAAGTCTTTTGGTACATTGGTGCTCAATAGGGCGTGATCAAAAACCTCCCTATGACTAGAGGAGATCTTCAAAAACTCTAGGATAGATATATGTGCGGGTGTCTTTTGCAATTGTTCCACAAGATTGAATTTTGGAGATGCCACCACTTGTTTAGATGTTGTTGTTGTTGTAGCTGGTGTGTTAGATGTTGAAACTCCTTTAAGAGTAAGCTTTGCTTGGTTTTGTGTTATAGCATTTGAGGATTCATATTTATTTTTCACTCCTTTGAGAGTGATCATGTTGATGGAATATTCACATGGTTCCATCATGTTGATTACATTGTCACCATTAGTGTACATGTAATTAATCTTATTGCTTTTAGAAGTTTCTCCTTTTTCATAGTTAGGTAGTGGAGTTTGAAATGCTTTGTGATCATTGTTCATGTGATGTCCATCTACCTTGACTTTTCCTTGTTCAATAAGATCTTGAATAACATATCTCAATTTCAAGCAATTATTAGTGATGTGTCCTTTGTTATGATGGTAATCTCAATAGTCATTATCATTTCGCCACTTGGGTTTGTCTTCTGGATCCCAAGGCTTGCTAGGCTCAAGAATTGTAATAATGTTGTTTTCCACAAGTTATTTTAAAACCACTTCCAAGGTGTCTCCCAATGGTGTAAATGCTCTCTTATGCCTCGGTGCCCAAGGTTCTCTTTGAGGTTTGTTGAAAGTATTGTTTGTTGCTAGAGTCACAGTAGGATTTAGAATCTTATTTGTTTGAATACTTGTTGTTAGATTGAAAACATCTGGTTTGGGTTTTGGATTAGGAGTATCAACCACTCCATCATTAACCACATGTTTGTTCTTGTTTTCATACTTGTACTTGTCCTTGGAGGGATAGTACTTGTCTTTATTTTCCTTGTTGATGGTAATGTCACCTTTCTTGATTAGGACTTCTTCAATCTTGAGAGCACTATCTATCACTTTGTCAAAGCTTGATTGTCCTTGCAATTGAATTGGGAAATTCATTTTTGGGACCAAATTGTTAATGAAGATATCCATCTTTTTAGTTTCAGGTATCTGTCGAGCGTATCGTGCAAATATTTTCCTCCATCTTTGTAGGAAGTTCAAGAATGATTCTCCCATTTTCTATTTGGTATTGCATAGATCTAGCATAGTGACTGTGTGTTGAATGTTGTAGGAGTATTGTTGTATGAATTTTTGCACTAGTTCATCAAATATTTTGATTCCTATGGGTAGTTTGGAAAACCAATCCATAGCTTGTCCACCTAGGCTTCATGGAAATAACCTCATGAGATATGTTTGTTCATGCATGAACTCCATACTAGTTGTGCAAAATTCTCTTACATGATCTTGAGGATCTGAATCTCCCATGTATTTGTCATACTTTGGTATTATAATGTTCTTGGTAAATGGAATCATTTTGAGTCCCTTGTCAAAAGGGAAAGGACATATGTGCTCCAAAGATTATTGTTGTTTTGGTTTGTCCTTTGCTTCCTTGAGCTCTTGAAATTATGTTTTCATGGCAAGTAGTTGTCTAGTGAGAATTGACATAGGACTAAGGTCTTCTTTTTGCTTGAGTTGACTCACATCATAGTCCTTTGGTAACTTCACACCTCTAGCAGCAAGTTCAAGGAAATATTTTTCTTTTTTTTCATCCAAAGCTCTTTCAAGGATTTTGTGAAATCGTTTGCTGCTTAAAGCTCTATTGTATTCTTTCTCAGTGGGATCTACATCATCATCATCATCATCATCATCATCATCATCATCATCATTATGATATGTTTCACGGTATTGTATCTCTTCCTTTTGTCTGTTACATTCATCTTGTTTATTTTGTTCATGAAATCTTTCATCCCATCGGTATTCATCTTGGTTATTCATGTTTGTTTGTTTAGGTGTTACTGTATGAGTAGTGCTAGGTGTAGTACCGTATAAAGGATTTATTCTTGAACTCTCTCATGTTTCCAATGTGAATTTGGGTACTTCTTCTGAGAATGGGTTTGTTTCCAAATTGTAAGTGTTATGCCTTGTAACAACCATGAAATATGGATTGAGGAACCAATCAATGTCTTGTGTTTAAAAGTGGGCCTGATTATTTGCAATGTCTAATTGTGAACCCAAGGATGTAAGAGTGGGTTTGAAATGTTATTTTGTGGATCCAACGTCAAATGGGGTTAGAATGCCCTACTTATGAGTTGGGAACCAAAGTGCAAATGGGTCTGATAGTGTGAAAGTTTTAGCATCAAAGGGGGTCAAAGTACCCTATTTATGAGCTGAGAACTTGATTATAAATGATTGGTTAAAATGACTCCACAATTGGACAATGCGGGTTTGGACCATGCAAGATGACAAAATATTCTCAAAGATGACTCTTTCTGGGTATCAGATGACTATGTTTTGACAATAGGAACTTACTAATGAGCCAAATGGGTATCTGAAAATGTGAAATTTTTTCTTCTAGAAGGTATGGAAGTGCTCTCTATTCTAGATGTGATCTTAAACAGTGACTGGCAAACAAATTGGAACCCCGGATGCGATGCAAGAAATACAGGATGCGACTCAAGAAATGGTGTGACTACCAAATATGACTCAATTTTGAGCAGGTGCGATTTGTGATGTGGGATGCGACTCTGGAATATTGGATGTGATCTTATGTTGACAGGGAATTTACAATTTCAGTGTTTCTTAAAAAATGTGTCATGTCTGTCAGATTCCAGTGACTGTCAGGTGTTTGTAAATGCTTGAAAATGTTGTGTGCTTGTTCATTTGGGGGAAATTAACTGAGTTTGTATTTAGAACACATCAAGCAAACATTTTAATTAGACACACCTAACCTACCTTATACTAGGTAGAGATTGAACCACTTGTTCACTAACTTAGGAACACACCCAAAGACTCCTCAGAATATCATAGTCCAATAACACGCAATGGATATTGGAGGCCATATTTGTCAAGTGTTAATGTCAATGGGGGCTTGATATGGTGAATTTATTGGGGCAATTACTTTTTGCCTCGCACAAGTGATAACAACCTTTTGGGGGTGATCTGAGTGGTATCTAACATAGAGCTTTTAATGAAGGCATCCATTCACAATCTTCTCCCATAGTCCCACAAGCAGGATTGAGGCTGTTAACCCTATAGGAACTTGAAAGTGTGTAGTCTCGAGAGGCAAGATTTAAGTGGCTCCACTCTACATGAAATCCAAGTCAGTCATTAGGATTGATCATCAATCTCCCAAGACAAGATAGATCATGTCTTCCAAGGCTTTAGCCTCAAAGAAGTGTCAAATTTTATAGTGGGGTGGAAGAGTCGGTGAAAGACTTGTCCCCACTTGGGTCATTCTCGGGAGATTTTTTACTCAATCGGCAGGCCCTCTAAAGGTATACAATAAAGAAAATGGATAAATGATAGTAAGCTCTAGATTTCTGGTTCTCCATGAAGGAGAAAAGCATAATCTCCTAACTTATAACACAAATCCCAAAGACATCATGCATATTTAAAGTTCAATTACTCCAATTTGATGCCAAATAAAAAACCAATGTTTGAGTTTCTGATTTTCCCTCAAGGGTAAAAGAGCATAATCCTCTAGCTGATTTGCAACTTGAGCTCAAATTGTTTAAGATTCCTAGAAAAATCAAGGATAAAGTTTTTGCGTCAAATTTGCGTTAGAGGCAACCTGCATGACAAGTATTAGTAATCTTTTGTTTTTGGTCTTGGGAAAACGTCCTGCAAACAATTGTTAGACTTTCAAAATCACATGCAAACACCAAATTCACACATTAGCTTGTTAGAAATCCCAAAATCAAAAGAAAATGCTTTAAGGAAAACTAAATATGCAATTTTTTAGCATTCATTCCCCAATTTAATTTTAAAATATAAACCAATTTTTGAGTTTCTAATTCTCCCTAAAGGGGAAAAGAGCATATTCCTTTGATTTGTTTACAAGGTGAAATCAAATTGCCATTAAGTACTCAAAACAAAAACATAAAGTTCATTTTATCCTCAAAGCAAATCAAAGACAAGGGTTAGCATTTGGGTCTCTATTTTTCAACCTGCAAACCACAGTCAAGTTGCTAAAAACTAGAGAAATCAACAATGAAATTCATTAGGCATCAGAAAACCCAATAATGCAATAAAAATCCCCATATGCGATCCTATATTTTCCCCCCAATTTCTAGAAATGATGCAATTTCCCAAATGCAACCCAGATCACAAGATGCGATCCTGGATTTAAACTGATGTGACCTAGTTACTGGATGCAATCCGTGAATCTGGGATATGATCCAAGAAATGTTGTATATGACTGATCTTCCCAGATACAATCCTCTGACAGGAAATTACACGATGATAGTTAGTTAGAAATGCAATAAAATTGGAAAATCTGGGGCCCAGCCCCATGGTGGGTGCCAAAAATGTGTGTGTGAGTTTGTGGCCTACAACACAACACTTCAATAGGATAATGAAATCACTTGTTAGAGAAAATAAGCATTTAATTGAAGAAATTAACAAGCAAAAGCATCCTATTGCTCTCTAATTAGTGTGAGTATGAAATAAGGGGTTAGTTTGCTCTTAGATTTAACCCTTAAATAGTGACAATCTACACTAAAATGAGAGATTCAAGAGTACATTTATGCAACTAAAGTCCTTTCCATTTTAACCAAATTGAAGTGTTCTTTAACTAAGCATGAAAGTAAGCATGAAAACATCTATCAAACTAAGACATTAGTGAGCAAATCCTCCAAGCATGAGAGTTCAATAATCATGGATTATGAAGCCTCACAATTCAAGCATGTAATCTCAAAATTTCAAAATAAGCTAGAGTAGCCAAATTAGAAGCATGTAGAAGCATTTAGAAACATTGAGAAGAAGAAAAGAAGCCTTTGAAAATTCTATTTTATAGGAGTTTGAAGGAATTTGACGGTTGAGATGCATATAGGAGGAGTGGTTGAGATGCATCTTCGCTTGATCCTTGATCCATGTGCAAGCCTCCTAATCATGAGAGCGTGTTTGTTGTGTTTGTTTGATTTAGGAGGCATTTATGCTTTTCTTTTAATTAATAACTCTAGCCTTGCATTTGGTGGGATTGAATTAATTAAATAGGCCTAGAGTTAATTGTCTTGATTTTGCTTGCAACCTTAGCGGTAAATGCTTGATTTAGGATTTGAAGGAGTTTATTGAATTTTTGGGGGTTTATGTTAATAATCAAAGATCAAATTAACATAATCAAGATTATATGCTGAATTAAGGACAAATAGGGCCTTAGGTTCTAATAGCCTAGTTTTAGGTGATTACAATTACAATCACACTTGATATATATGATTTATTTGATGTACATATTAACCCTAGATAGCGGATCCCTTATGTGATCATTCATGTCTTTTGACCATTTCCTTTGATTTTGATATTTTTTGGGACATCTCAATGTTGCAACATGCTTGTCTTTTGAATGTCTGTATGCTACCTTAAAGAATTGCACCTGGTAAGATGTACACAATCACTTTAAAATGGGGTCATACACTTCACTCTATTTACACTATGTGCACACACCATGAGGTTTATCTTGTACACTTTGATCACACAACATGATATGCTTAGTGTACACTACAACACCTATTATGTAGTCTCAAATCAATTTTTTCTCGGTGCACACCACAACACCCATTTTTTTAGTTGAGTTTTCATATTACTTTGCAAGCCAAGACTGTGTTTTTTAATGTTTGTATTTGGTTCACATTGGTACACCCATCGTGTTGTCATTTTTTTAGATTATTTGGTAAAATAAAGTTTTTCTCTATAATCCTTAGAGTTAACTAGCATAACACACATTTCTAAAGTAGTATGACTCTTCTTTTGTTAACATGATTCATAGTAAGTAGCACGAAGACTAGGAAGTCATGTATCTTATCTTCTCCTATGGCACATAGTAACCATCATCTTACTATACCAAGAAGCCATATTATCTTCTTTCTCCTTGCATGCTCCATGTGTGTGTAACATATGTTGATCATGTAGCTACTTATATCTTGATATTTTAGATATGTGACATCCTATATCCCTGGGCGCTTGGTGTTTTCTTGTCTCTCTAGTGTCTTGGTGAATTTTTTTTTTATGATATAATGCACTTTACCAATACTATGAGTGTAAGGTCATCACCGTGATAAAATGGGGGCTAAATGTAGTGTAAAAAATTATATCTTCGTGCAATTTCATTCTCATTTAAAATCTAACTTTGATTCTTCTCTTTCCATGTCCCCACATTTGACTAATTATACTTTAAAAAGTTTTTTATTTTGGAAGTTGTGAACATCTTTTCTACTTCCCCAACCTATTTCTATCCCACCAAGACTAGAACATGGAACTAGGTGCCATAGTCTAGCCAAAATGAACCCAAATTTGAAGCCTCTAATGGTTGAAAAAGGGTGAATGATAAAATGCTCCTAATGTTAGCCTTAATTGTGTTTATTAATATATTTTGTGAGGTTGAGTATAAAATAAAAATTAACTGCCTCATTTGTACACCTCATTCTAATAATCACACAATAAGAATTTATCTCTCTTCAAGAAATTAGACAAGAATTTCAGTCATTTTCAAGGTAATGAAGTAGAGGGTCTAGCATTGTAGGATTCATGCATTGAAGATGGCATCCATGATCAAGTTCATAAATTTCCTCCATGAGTGAAGACATGTATGATCTCACTTATAGCACCATCAACCTTTTATGAAGGCTTCAAGATACGAATAATTCATAGAAAAGGTATATAATTGTTGATTCATCATCTTTACTTCAAATTCAATGTTTCTTTCATACATCATTTATTTTAGGGAATATTGAATCCTCTTGGGGACTAACCTAGGAAAGCCCCTATAGAGTGCAACATCATTTTTCACTCTTATTCTGTGTATTTTTTGAGATTTGAGAGAGAATTATTATAGATTTAAGAATAGTAGATTGAGACAAAGAGTTTTAGACTTTGAAAGAGCAAAAAATCCTCGACATTGTGTCTTAGCCACATATTCTGACATGTTTTTTGAAAAAAATTAGGGAGATGATCAGAGTGACATCGTGAGTCAAAATACACATTAGTCATCACTGGTACTAGGTTTCCTTGCTATATATTCATGCATTTTCAAGCTTAAATCTCAATGAAAAGTTCCTCTTTGATTCTCTTTTCTAAATTTGTAATTATATTTTGCATATCCAATCTATAGCTTATTGTTTATGCTCATTATTGTCAATTTTACATCATTAGACATAGTTATTATTCTATCCTATCCAATCAGATAAAAAAAACACAAAAAGAACAATTGAATCACTCTCGATTCATGTGTGCCTAGCTCTTACTCCAATAGGTTTGAGGTTGGCCAATTGAATTCTTTTTTATTGTTGAGTTTATGTGAATGTGTTTGGTTCCTAGTTTATATGTTTAGGCTAGTGATCTGTATTTCTCAACTCATCATTATCAAGTTTTGTTCTAGTTTGAAGTGCAGGTGTCTAAGTTCTCCTTGATTCAATAGAGATCAATAGAGAAGTTCATTATTGTGAAAATATTCCAAATTAATAGTATACTTGCCTCTCTTTCTCTCATATAGTTTTTTCCTAAAGTGGTTTTCTCCAAGTAACTTTTGTGTTATCTCAGGTATTGATGTTCTATGTTTGTATTTATTGTGCAATCACACATTTAAGGGGTTAATGTTTAGTTTCAAATTTGAAAACAAACAAGTTGTAAGTAATCTCTATAAGTTTTATTCACTTTTTTTCTCAACAAAATTCAATATTGTATCAACACATGAAAAAACCTTAGCTCTTACACTAGGTCATTTCAGTGTCTGTTGCACAATGTTTCATTACATCATTGTAAGTATCAAGTTTAAAGAATAATTTTATCCTCAACATCATATGTATGTTTTTCTTATTGTCTTCTATATCTTTCTAAAATAGTTAAATAAATAATATGGTTTATCTATTAATAATATCCTTGCATAGAGAACCCCAAATGGTTTTTTATCAATACCATCTAGGTTTCAAGCTATAGGTGCATGTACAAGTAGATAATTGTTTAAAAGGTGTAAACAAAACTAGGCTAATTCTATAATTAAGAGTCAAATATATACTTAAAGGTAAAATTTGCATCCACATTTAAGAAACCTCACCCTAAATTTGAGAATTACCCATTTTATGCTTTTTATCATTCTACTTCCAACCCAAGCATAAGAAATTTTTACTTATGGTTTAAAAGTTATGATAAAAATAATGGACAATTATATATTGGCCACCAAAATAAGTGAAATCATTTCACTTATCTTAAATTTTGGTTTTCTAAATTATATCATATTGTCTATCATAACGTTTAATCAAATTGTATTTCTTATTATATTCATACAACCTTTTCCTTAAAGAAAAAAATAGTTATTTCTTATCAATCCTAGAAGAGTATGTTTCTTAACTCATTTGCAAGAATTAAAAATGTATAATATAGTAAAACATTAGAAGGATTATCTTCTTCAATAAAATTAGCAATACCCATCAAAGAGTTATAGAATGATTTTTAAGTGTTTTAGGGAGCATTGAACTCCTTTCTAGAAACAACTACAATATCAACTAATGCTTTAAAAGTATATGAAACTATTAATAAAATGCAATTGACCAAGTTTTGATAGCTAAAAATCTAAAATAAATGTAAAGGGTGTTGGTGTAAAAGTGGTATTGTACCTAGTATTAATTACACATGTTACTTAAGTTTACTTAGGGAATACATTGAAAAGTTCCCACTTTTGATGGATATTTAGCATATTATCACTTTAACATCATAAATGGATGATATTTTATCACTTTATATCTAATGTCATAATTTTAAGAAACATGTCATAATATTATGACATCCTATGTTCACCTTGACCTATATATATTACCAAGGGGGACACCATTTGTAACATCATTCAATCTTATATTCGTCTCAATATCATTTATCATTTTCCTCATTAATAGAATGTTACATTCTCACATTGCTAATCTTTGTTGTCCTTTCATGGAGTGCCTTGATCTTGGGTGTCAAATTTAGCCAATCTTACATGGTATAGAGTATTATATACCAAAATTTGACATGGTATTATAGTGCTTGTGGGATAACACCTTTTTAGTATTATTTGAGCGATCTAGATTACAAATCTTGGTGCATTTTTGGGGTTTCATTTTCATGGTTTTATATTGTAGGTCAAGGTTGGAGCTTGTTGGATGAAATTTGAGTTTGTCATTAGATTCAAATGGTTTGAAAATGTCAGTATTTCCTTTCATTTTGTCCAAATCAAATAATAGAGGCCAAATCTATGAGGGTTGGAAGGTGGGAACTAGTTGCTAGATTGAGGATGCACTTGCCATTTCTGAGCATTTTTCATCTAAATAGAGCCCACCATCACACTTGAGAGGCTCAAATCAACTAAGCTCAACTAGTAATTCTTCCAAACCAGAATAGTTTCCTTGGGGCCTCAGGAAAATTATATATGGTAGGATTTGTAACTATGTATATATATTTGTGTGTGTGTGTGTGTGTATGTAGATACCTATGATTTAATTATTTCAAAGTTCTATTTAATTTTTTTAGTTTTATAAATAGTACTAATTTTTTAAATAAAAAATAAAACAAATTGTTTGTACTCTTCTGTAACATAAAATATTGATGATTGATTTGATGTGATGGAAATATTATTTCACCAAGTCTTTTATGCACATTAGGGAAAGAGAAAGAGGGATCCAAAAATATAACCTTCAAGAGGACGTAAATTAGATTAAAACAACCCAAATGGATGTAAGGGTGCTAATGAAAAATCCAAGTCCTTTCGAGGGCGTATACTTAATAATATCCTTCTTGTTTGATTTTTATTTCCATTTAATGTAATTGATTGATTGATTAATGCCAATTGAAATTAAGTGATCTAATGTTCGTTGATTGATTAATTGCAATGCAAGTAAGATAGAATCACATTTAACAACCAAGCACATAAAAAGACCTAATCTGATATCTCAAAGTAAGTGTTATGAAATGACAAAGAGGGAAATTGAACTCCCCTGGAGGGCTAGTAGAGGTCACAAGATCATATAAAAAAATGGGCTAGCAGGCTGTGATAGTTCAAAGTTGGATTTGGAATCAGGAGGCCATAATTTGCAAACTGTGAAAATTTGAAAGCTCCAAGAATAGGTCGAATTCCTAGGTACAGGTTGACTTCATGGGTATAGGTTGACTTGGTACAAGTCGAGGTAGACCTGTACCTGCATTGTCAAAAAAATTGAGATCTGAATGTCCAATAGATGTAAGATTTCACAAATGTGCAAATCCACAAAAAACCAAGATCACCTGCAAGCAAAATACCAGAAGCTGGAGTGAAAACCTGAGAGAGAGAGAGAGCTAGGGTTTTGAGAATCTCAGCGGAGTGAGAGAAAAATTATATTTCTCAAAAGTATGAACAAATAATTACAAAAAGCGGCTTATAAGGTGAGAAACCCTAAAGCCGGAGAAAGCTAGGTTTGTGCATTTAATAATTAATAAACATATTAATTATTATGCACCCAAATGACAAGCTTAAGTGAAAAAAGAATAATAGTAACCTTTAATAATTAAATCAGATAGACTTAATTATAAAGGTAAATATACTATTACTCTAACACCCCCCCTTAAGCGAAGCTCAAGAGGAAACTAACCTAGCACAGCTAAGAAAGCAGGAAAATGGGTCCCGGCAACAAGGCCTGATCAGGTACCCAACAACAAAGAAATCTCTGTGAACCGGGGAAATAGAGAAAACCCAGTGGGAGGCTCTGATACCATGTAAGATTTCACAAATGTGCAAATCCACAAAAAACCAAGATCACCTGCAAGCAAAATACCAGAAGCTGGAGCAAAAACCTGAGAGAGAGAGAGAGCTAGGGTTTTGAGAATCTCAGCGGAGTGAGAGCAAAATTATATTTCTCAAAAGTATGAACAAATAATTACAAAAAGCGGCTTATAAGGTGAGAAACCCTAAAGCCGGAGAAAGCTAGGTTTGTGCATTTAATAATTAATAAACATATTAATTATTATGCACCTAAATGACAAGCTTAAGTGAAAAAAGAATAATAGTGACCTTTAATAATTAAATCAGATAGACTTAATTATAAAGGTAAATATACTATTACTCTAACAATAGAAATTATAACCCTAGATTCACCAATTCTGATCTTGAAAATGCAAAAAACCTACAAATCTGTTCTTACAAAAGAAAAATGGAATTTTTTTTGGGGGGGAAAGGGGCTTGCCTTGGTCAAGCCCATGTTTAGGAATTAACCTTGAATTGAAATAAGAGCATGTGAAAGAAAGACAAATGTGAATATTCACCTTTCTTATCAAACCTTCATGGATGGATTCAAATCCGCTACCCACAAAGATGTATGAATACATGTATGTTATGTTGATGTAGAATGTAGGATATCTTCACAAATTCAATAGATCTAGAAGTGACAAATCATAGACCATGGATTTAAGTATTCCTGAATGCTTGAATGGTAGAATGCTCATGTACTATTGATGAATATAGATCTCCTCCCTTAATGGCCAACTCCACTATCTCCTTGAAGAAAGAAGAAAGATCTATGGAAGGAAATGCTTGCTTGATTGAATGAAATGAATGCCTTCAATGAATCCTTGTTTTTTTTCTTGAACTCCTTGAATGCACCTTAAACTTAATATCTTGCTTGCAAATGAAAGTATGAATTTATTTAGGTGTGTGTGGACATATCTTTCAATTGAGGGATGGTCTTCTTGGATGCTATCAAATTAACAAAATAAAGTGAGTAAGCCTCTTTTTATATTGATTTTGGGCATCAAAATCAAAAGGTTCGATTTCACTGGGTGAGAAAATATGAAAAACCCCAAAATGGGCTTGAGAAACCAATGCCTCAAGTATAGGTCAACCTCAAACTGTACCCCAGGAGGCACAATCCACAAGAAAAACTCTGGGATATCAAGGGTGCAAAAGGAACATATAAACATGGATAAAAATCAAGGAAAAAGTGGAAAATCAAGCATAAATGAATCCATGTTCTAGGAGATCACTAAAATGGGGCCTAAAAGATCTTTGAGCTTCCAAATTAATGGGTGCTAAATTTTAAGATGGTACATTTAGCCCCCACTTTAGAGGGAGTGTGACCCAAACTCATACTCATGGTAAAGTAGATCAAGCGCATGAGATGATCTTATCAAAGCTAAGGAGACAAGGAAACAACAATCCCCCAACATACTCGAGTCCTCATCAAATCCAAAACTAAGACAAGAGAGACATTGAAAAACAAAAATAAAAATGGGGTGTGATTGCCTAGGCCACGTAATAATGCTTGTCTTACTATGAATTACACAAAAAGGCATGTTGCAAAAGATGGCATTGATAGTCTAGTGGATTTGTGTGCCACGCTAGTCAACCCATCAAGGATTCGCCCCTAAGGATTTGTGTTTCCAAAAGGGGAATTTGACAAAAGGTGATTCATGCACAAGGATTTGTGCATCCTTATGGGATCAAAAGGTGAAAATGTGAGGATCAGGCCTTAAGGATTTGTGTTTCCATGAGGGATCCAAATGTATAAGATCATTAAACATAGTGTGTGTGTACAAAATGTGAGTGAAGTGCATGCCCCCATGTCGAAACTATTACAAATTCCTTAATGAGAGAAATGGCTTTAATGGAGTGTACATGCATCCACTAAAGATGTCTCCACTATAAAATGCCCCTAGGAAAGGACACATCAAGGGAAATGAGCACATGAAAAAAAAGCACAAGGGGGATCTACCAACTCTGGGGTCAATATGATCATATGATAATATATAAAATATTATATCCAAATTAATTCTCATCATTCTCCAAAGGAAGTAGAACTACAACACAATAGAAGAAAGACACCTAAGAGTTACAAAGAAGAGTCTTTTTTGTCTAGCATCACATAGACTAAAATGAATTAGTGTTTCCATTTTTTATTATCCCAAGCGGGCTACACAAAGGCACATTTATGAACAATAACACATGTACAACACAAGATGTAATAACACATAGAAGAAATGAGATACAAATATAAGAATGTTTATGACATTTTTAATTCCTTTATCACCTTGCACCAATAGAGAAATGAGGGTCATTTAAAGAAATCTAAACAAAACATATAACAAGCAGCACATCATGATAGGAAAACACAAAGGAATACCATACAAGAATAGATAATCAAGCACATCACCTCCCCCCCCCCTCCATCTTAATCTATACTATTTAGGGAAGGTGGACAACTTTATAGAGGAGAAACATCAAGAACAGTAGAAGGAACAATAGCTAGTTCCAATCAAGGGCCATTCTATGAAGATAGGTCGTTATGCTCATTACTAAGAGTGATTGATAATTGTTGTGAAAGAATAGTTGGTAAATCATTATCAAGATAAATAGTTTCATAATCATCAGAATCACTAACATTTATATCATTGTCAATATCAATAACATCATCATCAATAGTATCTTCTTCATTAAGATTAATTTTAATAGAATCTAAGATATGAATAGAATCATCATGTTTATCCATTTTAATTATGTTATTATTCACTTCCTTCGTAGGTTCAAGCATGGTTTGGTTAAAGGAAAGTGAAGTAGGATGTGTATGAGGTGAAGATGTATTGTGAGAGACATGGGCATGGGCTCTAGCTTTATGTTTGTGACAAAAATCATGAGCATGTCAGTTACATTTGGTCTTGCTAGATATTTGAGTTGGAGTGGGATCAATCAACATGGGTTTCTTTTCTTCCATAGGTGGGAGAATAGGAGGTGGAGAATTTGATTAAAGGAGGAATGGGTGGTATAAGAAGAAGACAAAAACTAGGATGAACCTTGGGTTTAGTAAGTTCAACAATCTTGTTGGATTTGAAAGCTTGGTATGATCAAAAGAGATAATCAAGATGAGCTTGAGGTGATTGAGGTATAGAAGGCCAAAAGAAATCAAGGTCAACACAATCTCAAGGGATAGAAGGAAGATAAAGACTATGGTTAATGGTATTTATTTCACCATCATGAGGTAATTTAAGACATTTATGAATGGGAGAAGCTATGATTTGCATGGAGGAAAGATAAGGAAAACCAGGCTTGAATTGAAATTGATTAGAGGTTGCAATAAAAATAAAAGTAGTATCCCACAAAGTTCCATAGGGAAAGATGTAGAAACACGAGGAGGATAAAGGAAAGCATTGCAAGTTTGAAATCATGACATAAAATTTATCATAGGAATATTTTTGGAAGTGTTTACCAAAAACATGCTCTTCGGTTATCACATTCACCATGCAAGTGGAATCTATATGAACAACACGAGAAGCAATCTCAGCAACCCTAGCAATTATGTAAAGAGGGTAATCGAGCGCTTTAATTGTTTTAGCAGGATCAAAGGTGATGCAAGGGTGAGGTTGAGGTTAAGGTAAAGGTTTAGGTTGGATATGCTCAACATGGTTGACAACATGGGTAGCTTCTTCAAATTTATCATCATAAATAATGTCTATAAATGAAGAAGAACGTTTAAGAATAGTATTGGTTGAATGAGATGGAAAAGAATTAGTGTATATTTTCAAATTCTAGTTAGGAGGTGTAACTTATTTGTTTCCATAATTAATGTCAGCATCAATAGATATAGCATTGGAATCAATAAGATCTCGGATAACATTCTTCAAAGAATAGAGTTTTTTAGTATCATGACCAGGTTAATGATGGTATTGACAAAAGGCTTTGGAGTTAAAGGATTAGGGAAGAGTTTTGTTTAGATCAATTAGTTTAATAGGAGGAAGCTTAATAATGTTAGCACTTATTAACTTCATCATCACATTATGAAAAGATTCAGACAATGGAGTAAAAACATGAGAAGGTCTAAAAACAAAGGACAAAGGAGCCACACCTTTAGTTGTTGTTGCCACTTGCTCTACTATATTAGATGATTTGATGATCTTGATATAATTGGTTGGATAATGAATTTTTATAGGATGAGAGGTGACATCACTCTTATCAATAGTAACAGGAGCTGTATGAACTAAATATGGGCCTCTGATTTAGCTCCACACTTCAACATAGTCATTGTTCACCAGTTGTAGACAAGAATGAATATCAAATCATTCATCCTACCTAGCTGGATGATTTGACATGTTGCCTTCTATCTAGGTAGGTTCGAAATTGCTCTCAGAATCAAGAGTCCTACAACCATAGACTAACACTAGAATGAAGGATTTAATTGAAAGTACAATGCAATTTTGTATCATCTTAAAATGGAAGCACTTCCATCTTGATAGGTTTAGCACCCTCTTTTAGTACATTTATCATGATAGACTTGCATTTAGGATGCATTCTGCACTTATCTTCTTCATTCTAGGTGAAATTAGGGTTAGGATCTTGAGGATTCTCCTTAATTTCCCTCTCACATGGCTCTATTTTCTAGGGAGGAATTAGAAATAGGTCCTCCTAGCCTTCATCACATTCATCATAGGATTTTATGCTTGTCCTTGGCATTTTGTCCCATTCAGATATCATTTTTAGGTCTCCGAGCATCCCCAGGACCTCTTGTCCTGATTCTGGCTAGATCTGGGCCCACAGGGTCAAAGTAGAGGTTGATCCTGACTAGGTCAGGATCAAGGTCAACCCTAACTAGGTTAGGATCAAGCTCATACTTGAAAATTTTAGGATTGAGCTCATTTTTTACCCCCTTCGGAATATGTGCCCCTTTCTCAAAATTTGGTCCCGACGGGCCTCAAAATCAATGTCAGGTTCTTAGATCTGAGTGCGAAAAGGTTTTAATTCAAAATTCATTTAATTATTTTCCCTCCTTAGTTGGTTGTTGTGATTGGACCTTAATTCAAGGTGAAATTTGAATTATGGGTCCTCACATTGCTCTAGGAGCCTCACCTTGAAACCTCTATATAAAGACTCTCATTTGCATTCATTTACATCAAGTAACACCAAGTAATTTCATGATCTAGTGCTCTCAAGGAGACAATTTCATGAATAAGAAGATTTCAAGAAAGCAAGGAATGGTGAAGATTCAAGATTGCAAGAGGATGATATAGAAGATCAAGTCATTGTTGACATCAAGCATCTTTGTGAACACATATTTGGAGCAAGAGAGATCCTTTCTTCCTTGATCCACCATTATCAACTTTCAAGCATTCAAAGACACAATCATGGGGTAACAATTACGGATTGTGAGTTTGGTAGAAGTACTTTAGCCTTGGGGGCTTGGTATGCTTTTCTATCTCATTCAAATCTATGCATTGTTATTTCATACATATTCATGCTAGGGTTTTGATCTAGAGGATTAGATCTTGGCATTACACTTTCAATACATACACACACACATTCTATTTCAATCGGCTATTCATGGAGGTGGAGATCACCAAAATGGGGGTTTGACTAAGGAAAAACCCTATATAGCCACCCCAAAAACTCCCTTTTTCAGATATCTATGGTCGTTGTTTCGAGAATTAGAGGAAAGATCTGAGTACCCTTTTCGCCGAACTTCTGAGATCTACAAACAAAGTCAGAATCGACCTTCAGAATAAAAATGTAGCCTTTGACCTTTTATGATGGTCAAAGACTACCTACTATCGAAAAGATGGAATTTTTATAGGTTTTCTCTGTCTCGGCTTCCTGATCCTAGATCTAGTTGTAGAATCTTCCGAAACTCCATACAGGCTCCAGAAAATAGGTATTTCTAAATCAATTTCATGATGAGGTATGTATCTTGACCTAATTAATTTTCAAGTATTTCCATATTTACTTACACTAATTCAATTCAAAATAACAATATTACAAATGAATAGTGTTGAATGTTAGGTACATTGTTAAGGCTCCATTTTTCCCCTATTCATTATGGTGAACCCGTTTACGACAACTCTTTCTTTTATGGTGTTAGATTTAAATCTTGTATGCTTATAAGATTCGATTTCTTGCATTTATATTTGAAAATACAAAAACATTGTAAAATTACTTTAAAATACAAAAACATTCACATTTTCATGCTTTTAGTTCTTTCTTTGTATTCAACATGTATGATTCTTGTTTTGAGTACTTTGATGAGGCTTTTATTGTACAAGAGGATAGATTCCCTAATGAGGTATATGGTAGTGAGGATGAAAATGGTTTGAATATTATCTCCATGGATCCTATTCCTATTTCACTCTCCTCCACAACCTCTCAAATTGACCTTTACCATAGGGTGTGTGCATGGTTACCTTCATGTCCCACTATTTGTAACATTGATAAACCTAAAATGATATATCCTACACCTTTGATGATGGTAAAAGGATGTCCTCGTATAACAATTAAGAGTAAACCTAGGGATCCTTCAGATTTCTTTGATAACACCGATTCTGTTTCACATGCTTATCGCACATAGAATAACCCTCAACCTATTGTTCCAGTTTCTTTACCTCCTTCTCAACCTATGCTTCCTCAAGCACCTAGGTATCCATCTACCTTTAAGGAGTATAACTTAGTTGACCAATTACGTGCTACTCTTGCTAAGATATCTTTATGAGAATTACTTCAAACCTCCCCGACATATCATGAGGCAATGCAAAAAACTTTATCGACTCTTCCTGCTTCACCTCCTAATCAAGAGAACATTCATTCTATTTTGGATTGTATGCATACTATGCCTTATGTACCTCCTATTGTGTTTTTTGATAATTATTTACCTTCCTTAGAGGTGTAGGATCAATATGATGCTCTTATGGTGGCTGTCTCTATTAATCAAAGTATCATTCAAAGAACCTTAATTGATAATGCATCTGAATTTAATGTTTGTAGCATGGATATGCTCAAGGTGATTAAGGCTGATCTTACTACTATTTGTTGGAATCATTTTCCATTGCACCAAAAGCTCGAACTATCAATGTCTGATACAAATGCCAGATTTAACCCGATCCATGGGAGGCAGTTAAGCCATGTCATGAATCTCCAAGGAGGTGTTGACCACCAAGTCAACAATCTCCCCCTTAGCACCGACTGAGCCTTCAACACCCACTGAAGGGAGACTCGAACCCGTGACCCAAGGCTCTGATACCAATTGTTGGAATCATTTGCCATTGTACTAAAAGCTTGAACTGTCAATGTCTGATACAAATGCCAGATTTAACCTGATCCATGGGAGGTGGTTAAGCCATGTCACGAATCTCCAAGGAGGTGCTAACCACCAAGTCAACACTATTCAACCTGATAATGTTCCTATACGTGGATTTGAAAATATTGTGAAAAGAACTTTGGGCATTATTACCTTACCTGTTAAAGTTGGTCCAATTATTCTAAATACTCCTATTCATGTTATGCATGGACCTCTCAATTATAACCTTCTTTTAGGAAGACCTTGGTTATATACTATGCATGCAGTTCCTTCTACTCTTCATCTCAAGGTTAGGTTCATCTATAACAATTTAATGTATACATTACATGCGGATGATGCCCCGAATCCTTGCTTAAATGCAAAATATGCCAAAATCTCTGAACCTCTTCAACCTAATAAAGAGATTGAAAAACAATTAGAGATACAACAATCTGAGATAAAACAACCTGAGATTCAACAACAAGAAGCTCCATCTTCTTCTTCTTTGATTGAGGATGACTGGGGGACATTGGATTTTAATCCTACATTTATTGGAGAATACAAGGTCTCTGATTTGGAATTCATGAAGCATCAAAACAAATTTGAGAAAAAAGTTTTTTCTTCACCACTTTCTGAAGAATTAAAAATTAATTTTGTTGCCGCTTCGATTAATGAAATGATTGAAACTATAAAGCCTGATTGTTATGATGTTGTGACATATGCCACTCCTTGGACTCCTTCTGACATGACTGATTGATATGGTCTTGGATATCATTTGCTTAAGAAATTGGGATTTAATGGGAAAGGATGTGGTAAATATGAACAAGGTATACAAGTACCTTTGGATAATGAAGTTTATGATCATACATATGGATTAGGATTCAATCCTTATAGACAACCATCTGATTTTCCTCTTAATGTTAATCATATTTTCAGTGGACAATTGAAGTTGGTTAACCCATTGCTTATTGATCTTAATCAACAATCCTCTTTGGATATTTTTCCTAAAGATGAAGCCTTAATGGAATTTTTAGGGGTTTATGAGGATTTACCTAAGTTTCATCACAAACGAGGAAAGCCTTATTGTTTAAAAACTGATGCTTATTTTGGAGAACATGAAGAACATGATACTCTTCCTTTACCAATGGATTCTCCAATAAGAAGTGATTTGTTAATCACTAAAACTATTGATATTCAAGTGGATGAAAACAACTCTGAAAGGATGATAAAAATTGGAAAATGTTTGAACCAGGATGAACATGATCAAATGATTTCCCTTTTGCTTGAATTTAAGGCTATCTTTGCTTGGACATATTCGGATATGTCAGGTATAGATTCTAAGATTGTTACTCATAACATTGTTTTAAAGCCAAATATGAAACCTATGAAACAAAAAATTCAGAAGATGAATCCATGAATCTCTTTATTAGTCAAAGTTGAAATTGAGAAATTATTGGATTCTGGATTTATTCATTCTATTGACTACTCATATTGGATTTCAAATATTGTGCCTGTGTCAAAAGGCAAAAATAAGATAAGAATGTGTATTGATTTTAGAGATTTAAATAAGGCATCCTTGAAAGATGATTTCCCATTACCTAACATCAATATGATTGTAGATTCAATAGTGGGTCATGCCTTGTTATCTTTTATGGATGGTTTTTTGGGATATAATCAAATATTTATCCCTCCTGAAGATCAATTTAAGACTACATTTATAACACCTTGGGGAATATTTGTTGGGTCATGATGCCTTTCAGATTAAAAAATGTAGGAGCAACTTATCAGCGGGCTATGACCTTGATTTTTCATGATTACATTCATAAGATTCTTGAAGATTATGTGGATGATATCTTGGCAAAATCTATACAAAGAGAAGATCACATTACTATTTTACGACGGATATTTGAAAGAATTAGAAGTTATAATATGAGATTGAATCCTAAGAAATGTTTTTTTGGAGTTGATTCTGATAAATTATTAGGATTTATAATCTCTAAGTGAGGCATCGAAGTAGACACTGAAAAGATTGAAGCTATTGCTAATATGCCTCCTCCTAAGAATATTTCTCAATTGCAAAGTTTACAAGGAAAAATACAAGCTATTCATCGCTTTATTTCTAATTTAGCAAACCGAACTATCCCTTTTACTTCCTTACTTAGAAAGGATACCACTTTGTCTTGGAATGATGAGTGTAAACAAACTTTTGAGAAATTTAAGGAGTATCTTGCGAATCCTCCTATTTTGCAACCTACTAATTTTGATAAACCATTTCATTTATACACTTCAGTGACTCTATGGGATGTGCGTGTGTTGTTAGCTCAAATTGATGATAATGATAAAGAAAGACCTGTGTATTACATTAGTCAGACTTTACTGGATTACAAAACAAGATATACAGATTTAGAAATGTGTGCTATAAATGTGTCACACTTCTATGGATCATTACATGCAAGGGAACTCAAGAATGAGGCCTCACAAATCGATCCATAGCTCCCTAGGCATGGAGTGCAAGGGTTTTTAAGAATGCTCTGAGCTAGAGCTAGTTAGCCAATAACCTTGCTAGTAAACCATGCAATGGGAGATTCAATGAAGACAAGGGCAAGAATGCCAATATCCTCAAGAATCAAGAATGAAAATGCAATGCAAGCTAGATTAAGAATGGAAATGCAAGCTAAACTATGGAAATGAAAGATGCAAGTATTACAAAGCCTCCTAGTTAAACTAGATGAATTAATCTAAAGCATAAAGGAAATCTAAGCTAAGAATGCCATGAAAATGAAGCTACTATGCAAGAAATGAAATCTAACTATGAAGCAAGAAAGCCATGATGATGCAAGAATGAAGACAAGAAGATAGAGTGTTGATGAAGATCCAAGATGAATACCAACAATGGTCCAAATCTTCAAACCCTAGATGCAAGAATATCTCCAAAAGCTCCAAGATGACCTAGAAAACCTGTAGCATAACAATAACATAAAAATTGTGTGGATCTAGAATGAAGAAGAGAGCTCTTCTTTTATAGGAAATGAGAAGGAATGGACCATGGAGATTAAGAGGCAAAAGATTTAATCAACGGTGGAGCTTAAAAGAGGAGCAATCCATGTGCACAAGTATCCTCCAATGAGAAAATAGGAGTTGACTTTTGTGTCCATATGAGACAAAAAGTGCTTTTTCCCTTTTTATAAAATAAGAATAATGCTTTATTTGTGCAACTTAGGATAAGAGGAAAAGTGGGGGCTTTTTATTTATTAAAAGGGGAGGGAATATTCCTTTTAAATAAATAAAAACTTAGGATAAGATGGTTAGCCCATAGAAAATAATCGAATAAATGATAGAACTAGGATTTGATCAAGAATAAGCAATTTATGATTTAGCAAAAGGGGGCTAATAGTCTAGGTGACCATTTTTAGGTGTATACAAGAAAGACAATATCTAGTTGTAGTTTATGCATGTCAGAAACTCAGACATTATCTCATAAATGCTGAAGTTAATGTGATTGTCAAATTTGATCCTTTGAAGCATCTTTTCTCACAAACTGATCTCTCTGGCCGGTTGGCAAAATGGGTGATGTTGCTTATAGAATTTGATCTTAATTTTATTTCTTAGAAGTCTATTAAGGGACAAGCATTGATAGATTATCTAGCTGAAGCTCCTTGTCCCCACTCAGATAAATGCTCTACTTCAATAGAATTTCCTAATGATAATATCCTAGCTATTCAACAGGAGGATATTTGGGAATTGTATTTTGATGGGTTTAAGTGTAAGACAAGTTCTGGTGTGGGTATCATCTTGATTCCACCTATGAGAAAATCCATCCCTCTATCATATAAATTAACCTTTCCTTGTACTAATAACATTGTGGAGTATGAAGCTCTTATAGCTGGACTACGAGCAGCTTCATCCCTCAATATCAAACATTTACAAATATATGGAGATTCGCAACTGATTGTTGAATAGATTAAAGGAGGATATGAAACTATAAATGCTAAAATGACACAATATAGAGATTTAGCTCTTGATGTGCTTTCATGATTCTCCTCTTATACAATTCAAACTTTACCTAGGAAGGATAATCAACATGCAGACGCCATGGCAAGCGCAGCTTCCTTGGTTTGTCTTGAGAATAATGCTAAAAAATTTCAATTTACTATACAAACTCTTAAATGCCCTGCAATTTCTGACAAGATTACCTCTGACTATTTCAATTTGCATTCGGATGAATGGTATTCACATATTTTTCATTTTTTGAAGGATGGTAGTTTTCCTGAATCAACAACAAGGAACATGCGTAATCAAATTAGGAAACTTGTAGCACATTACATAATTTTAGGAGATACGCTTTACAAATGCTCTTATGAAGGATTATTATTAAGATGTCTCAATAAAAATGAAATTCCTATAGCTTTAACAGAGGCTCATTTTGGTTCTTGTGGCAGACATTTTGGTGGAAAACCCCTAGTTAATAAATTGCTTCAAATGGGATATTATTGGAAAACAATGGAACACGATTATTTTATGTTTGTTAAGAAATGTCCTCAATGTCAACAACATAGTAATTTGATTCATACTCCTGCTCGTGAGCTTCGTAATCAAGTTTCTCCATGGCCTTTTAGTGTTTGGGGTTTTGATCTTATTGGAAAAATCTCACTGGCTTCTTCTCAAGGACATACTTACATTCTCATTGCTACAGATTATTTCATGAAGTGGTTTGAAGTTGTTCCTCTTTGTTCAACTACGGTGGATGTTATTTGTGATTTCATCCTTAATAATATAATAACAAGATTTGGTATTTCTTCGACGATAATTTTGGATAATGGAACCTCTTTTAAAAACAAAGAAGTCACGAAATTCTTGGAGAAATATAGGATTCAACATAGATTTTCAACTCCTTACTATCCTCAATCTAATGGACAAGCTGAAGCATCAAATAAAATTATTCAACAAATTTTGACAAAAATAGTTAATAAGCATGCGAAAGATTGGCATACTCAATAGACTTATGCTTTATGGGCCTATAGGACTAG
Organism: Chamaecyparis obtusa; assembly: GCA_027943335.1. Taxonomy (NCBI): domain Eukaryota; kingdom Viridiplantae; phylum Streptophyta; class Pinopsida; order Cupressales; family Cupressaceae; genus Chamaecyparis; species Chamaecyparis obtusa. The sequence continues at coordinate 91,880 of BSBK01003511.1, read as the reverse complement.
TGTTCGTACTACCACGGGTACTTTTGCTTACAACCTTGTCTATGGTACTGATGCTATTATGCCTTTGGAACTAGAAATACCTTCTTTACATGTTTCATTTCATGGGATAATTAATAAAGATACTTTTTGTGAACAACGCTTACAAGAATTAGAAATGTTGGATGAACAACGAATACATGCATTAGAACATATCAAAGCTTATCATAAATCTCTTCAGAAACAATATAATCATAAGGTAATTGATCGAACATTTGCATTTGGTGATTTAGTCCTTTATGAGAACCAGCGAAATGTAAATGCTTTACTAGGCAAAAAAGGAAAATTTAGCCCTAATTGGCTTGGACCTTTTGTTGTTATTGAAGACTTTGGTTCGAGTGCTTACAAACTTGCTGATATGGATGGTGTTTCTTTTAAGGAACCCATTAATATTATGTATCTTAAATGTTATTACCCTTAATTTAATTTGTTCCACGTGCATTTATGTATTCCTTATAAAAATTCATTTTATAGGTTATGTAGTTTTAGTAAAATTACATATTGAATATGTTTATGCACTTACTTACTTTCTTTCTTTCTATTAAGTTTTATATTGATGAAAGCATAGTAATCAAACATAGAACTAATCAGTAGAGAAATTTTTTCATTCATCAAAAAGATTTTTCAAATTTTTGATACATACGTGGCCAATGGCCCTATCCATCACTACATCTATCACTATGTTGCTCTGATGGCCGATGACTCCTGGATCTCTCGGCTTTGTGCTAGGAAGATAAAGATTTGTTTGTCTGTGTATGGCTCTTGGATATGCTCATACCATGTGAACCTCCTCGGAGACTCCGTACCTCTGCCATCAGCTTCTCCTCTCTTTCTCTACACATTCTCAACTCTCGCTGGATACATACAAATATGTCAGCATGCCTGCCGAGATCTCTGCGACCGATGGAAGACTCGCTCATCGGCTGGTAGTCGATAGGATATAATTGTATCCTTGAGAACCTTGAATACAAATCTCCTCCACTCCACTACGCTAGCTATAGAAGGAAAAATTTTATCAGTCTAGTGTTCTATTTATTCTCAAATCAAATTACATATTCAATCAAATTTCATACCTGGGTCTCCCTCCTGGATGTTGCTGAAGTGTCTAGATGGTGGGGGCATGGAGTGACTACTCTCTCCACACTCACTATATCTAAGTCTTGATGGTGGTGTCTCTATGTGGGGCTGTGGGGGCCATCATGATCTCACTGGTGATGCATGAGTAATAGGTATATCTGCACCAGTATCACCAGCTGGGGGCATGTCCTCCACTCTCTCCTCCACTCTATCCACTCTCTCCTCCCCTTTATCCACTCTCTCCTCCACTCTATCTGCTCTCTCCTCCTCCATGGGATCTCCCTCAGGGATGTGATCCTACTCATCTTTGATGTCCTCATCCTCCTTTATGGCTCCACTATCCTGGTGTATCCCCTCTGTAAAGCCTGGGTCACCTATTGGATAATCCTTAGGAAATATAGGATGGATCCCCTCCAAACTCCAGTACCTGATGTAATCCCAGCTCATGCCTGAATAGGTCACATCTGAGGGTACCTCTATGTCCTTTGTCTCCTCTACATCACTATCCTCTATGTCTACTATTGATGGTCAGCATATGGTGTCGGGTCTCTGATAGTATCTCATCAGATGAACATAGTGAGGTACTATCTTAGGGACTCCCTACAATAGGCCGAATTGCCTCATCACCCGATCATAATAGTAGGGCATCACCATATGACTCTAATGACCCTCTAGAAACTTACAATGTTGTGAATGTCTCATCTAGAATCATGTATCAGGCCACTCTATCATCTGATAGTAGGGTCTCCATATCACATCAGTACTTGAAATGTGATCTAGATGTACTCTCCAATAGAGTATATCTCCAAACTACCAAATATCTCTCAAGAGATACACAAAGGCTCTCACTGTGCTTGCATCTACCATCACTAGAACTCCATGTGGATGTGCACATGCAAAATTCTCAAACATCCAAATCTACAGGAGCGTGCATATCGACAGACTCTCCCGCTGATACCTCACTAGCTGACCTAGCTCATGGTATAGCTGAGCTAGCATGCTACGACCCCATGAGAACATGGTCCTATCTCTCTCCATCCTTTGTATGAGATGTGTAAGAGGTGAAAAAAATATAGTACCCTTTGAGTTGGGTAACACAACCAAGGATACTATGCACAGCATCACCTTCCGTACTAAAGGTGTAGGGCCTGATAGTATGGATGATAGTAGGACATGATCTGATTGGGTCTGCATCTATGGAACCTATCTTATACAATACATTGTGTCTACATAGATCTCCTCACAACCATGTTGTACTCTAGGTCTGACGGTCTCACCTTAGACTGGAAGCCGCATGATCTTATAGACATCCTCTAAGGTCACTGTGATCTCACCAGAGGGAAGATGGAAGGAGCATGTATCCTCATCCCACCTCTCTATCAGAGCTAATAGCATGGCTCAGTGTAGTCTGATCTATGGAAGGATTGATACCCACTATATTCCCACATCTTTCAATAATTGCATCTCCTCATCGTCAAGCTCAGATAGTCTCTCTCTGACCATGACTAGCAACTCTCCAAAGGGATGCTCTCGGAAATAGACCAAGTCCTGCAAGCACAAACAAACATCATATTAGTCATCTACATCATCAAATCTATATATCTAACTGAACTAGGTAAAATTCAACCTCAGTTAGGTCAAGAATGACCTTACTGGGTCAATGTCAACTTTTCTAGGTCAAGGTCAAACTTTTTGGGTCAAGGTCAACCTCATCCCAGAAACTAGCAAAAACCATATGGTTAATGTTGACCGACATGGGTCAATGTCAAACTAAACAGGTTAGGGCTGACCTAACAGGGGTAAATTTGACCTTGCCTATAAAAAATAGGAATTTGGAAATTACAAAGATGGATAACAACAAACTCACCTCAGGTAGTGACCGTCTGGTAGCCAAGCTGTGTCTCAGAATCTCTAGGTGTGTCACTCGAAGTTCCTCTCTTCTTGACATCTTGATTCCTTGTTTCGATTATGCAAATGGTAAGAATGAGTAAGTATTTCTCTCTTTTTCTTATTTATAAGTTCAAATTAGGGTTTTATTAGGGTTTCCTTAGGGTAAACTCGGATTTTCCCTTCTTCTGCATCTAGATAAACATCCACTCTTTTCATCATAACTTGAGTTCGGTAACTTTGTTTTCAGTGTCGTCAGTGGTGTTGGAATTTTGATTCAAATACCTAACTCCTTGAACCAGTTATGGAAGGTTGGGAATCTTTATAATTGTTTTAGGAAAGGAATTTTCAATACTCTACATCTCTAGTATATAGAGTTTTTCTTATCACCCCGTTTCACCCTTTCGAAATAGAAAGCCGAAATAGGGGGGAATAAGGGGCTCTATACACTTCTCAAATTATCATATAGTAAGTTTTAGGTGATTTATGGATTTCCATTAACCTTGTGTGTTGCACATTCTAATAGTTTTCTGCAGGATCTTTACATCGAGGACTTGGCTATATCCTTTTTATTTACTATGATGTTTTTCTTACTTTAGCTTGCATATTCACGTCGTGTCATATCTAAGCTAAAGTGGGGGCTAAATATATCATCTTAAAATGGAAGCACTTCCATCTTGATAGGTTTAGCACCCTCTTTTAGTACATTTATCATGATAGACTTGCATTTAGGATGCATTCTGCATTTATCTTCTTCATTCTAGGTGAAATTAGGGTTAGGATCCCGAGGATTCTCCTTAATTTCCCTCTCCCATGGCTCTATTTTCTAGGTAGGACTTAGAAATAGGTCCTCCTAGCCTTCATCACATTCATCATAGGATTTTATGCATATCCCTCGCATTCTGTCCTATTCTGATATCATTTTTGGGTCTCTGGGCATCCCCGAGACCTCCTGTCCTAATTCTGGCTAGATCTAGGCCCACAGGGTCAAAGTCGAGGTTGATCCTGACTAGGTTAGGATCAAGGTTAACCCTGACTAGGTCAAGATCAAGCTCGTACCTGACTAGGTTAGGATTGAGCTCATTTTTTACCCCCTCCAAAATCTATGCCCCTTTCTCAAAATTTGGTCCTGACGGGCCCCAAAATCAATGTCGGGCTCTCAAATCTGAGTGCAAAAAGGTTTTAATTCAAAATTCATTTAATTATTTTCCCTCCTTAGTTGGTTATTGTGATTGGACTTTAATTCGAGGTGAAATTTGAATTATGGGTCCTCACATTGCTCTAGGAGCCTCACCTTGAAACCTCTATATAAAGACTCTCATTTGCATTCATTTTCATCAAGTAACACCAAGCAATTTCATGATCTAGTGCTCTCAAGGAGACAATTTCATGAATAAGAAAATTTCAAGCAAGCAAGGAATGGTGAAGATGCAAGATAGATCAAGCCATTGTTGACATCAAGCATCTTTGTGAACACATATTTGGAGCAAGAGAGATCCTTTCTTCCTTGATCCACCATTATCAACTTTCAAGCATTCAAAGGCACAATCATGGGGTAAAAATTACGGATTGTGAGTTTGGTAGAAGTACTTTAGCCTTGGAGGCTTGGTATGCTTTTCTATCTCATTCAAATGTATGCATTGTTATTTCATACATATTCGTGCTAGGGTTTTGATATAGAGGATTAGAACTTGGCATTACACTTTCAATACATACACACACACATTCTATTTCAATCAGCTATTTGTGGAGGTGGAGATCACCAAAATGGGGGTTTGACTAAGGAAAAACCCTATATAGCCATCCCAAAAACTCCCTTTTCCAGATATCTACGGTCACTGTTTCAGGAATTAGAGGACATATCTAAGTACTCTTTTCACCGAACTTCCAAGATCTGTGAACAAAGTCAGAATCGACCTTCAGAATAAAAATGTAGCCTTTGACCTTTTATGAGGGTCAAAGACTACCTGCTACCGGAAAGATGAAATTTTTCTGGGTTTTCTTTGTCTCGACTTCCTGATCCCAGATCTGGTTGCAGAATCTTCTGAAACTCCACATAGGCTCCAGAAAATAGGTATTTCTAAATCAATTTCATGATGAGGTATGTATCTTGACCTAATTAATTTTCAAGTATTTCTAGATTTACTTATGCTAATTCAATTCAAAATAACAATATTACAAATGAATAGTGTTGAATGTTAGGTGCATTGTTAAGGCTCCATTTTTCCCCTATTCAAGTTTATTCTAGAATGAGTATGCAAGATTAATCTAGAAATGATGAAATTAATCTATGAACAATGAAAGCAAACTAGATTAAGAAATGAAGTGTATTATTAAGCTAAACATGATATACTAATCTAGAAATGAAGATTATGCTAAGAAATGAAAGCGTGAATGTAAATGAGTTTTGGTAACAATGCGATAGCACTTCGTTGCTCAAAAAAGTTGGATCCTTTGAATGATAAATAAGGGTTCTTTTATAGAATCCTAGGTTCAATCGACGGTTGAGATTGAATTAGATGAACAGTGAAGATTGAATGAGAGATCAATTCAGACTGGAATGTTTCCTGTAGAGAGGCAGTTAGCTTTTTGTTTTTGTCTGTGTCGAGCTTTAACTATTTTATTTCCTTTTTTGAATTGTTAATTAACTCAAAGTTTCCTTTTTTGAACTGCAGAGAAGATTTGGAGAGAATATTTAATTCAAATAAATACAATATTGCCTCATAAGTGGATTTTCTCAATTATTCGAATAATTAAATTCATTTATTGAGATGAGGATATTTATTTAAAACTAAATATTTATTTAATTCCTTTTTTATGTGTTTTAGCTAAAGAGGGTGGATTTAATTTAATTAAAGTGCTAGGACTTCATAATTAAATTAATTGATCATAGGGTTTATTTAGCTAATTATATTCAATATTTAGGAATTAAATATGATATATGATTGATGCAGATTTAAGGTTTTCTACATTTGACACTAAGTCAAGTAGAGTCAATCAGAAGACAGAATTGCCTAGTACAATAGGACTTTGATGATTTAGAAATTTGATAGAATGAGACTAAAATGCAACAAAATTGGTTAGGATAGAAAGATGCCAATTTTGGGGTATTACATTTTTTCCCTCTTTGAATTGATGTGCGAGCAGCGCATTGATTCAAAGAATAGTTTGAATGTGACAATTGATGAGATTTTTAGGATTATCTCCAGAACAAAGCTTAACCCTCGGAAGTCAAGGTTAGATTTCCAAGACACCGATCAGATCAAGTTGTAGAATCATCTCAGAAATGAAGCTTGATTCTCCAAAGTCTAGGTTAAATTGTGAAGACCTCGGTCAAATTACCACTTTTGTAAGACTGTCCCCAGAATGAGGCTCAATCTTTAGGAGTCGGGGTTAGATTGCCCCAATACTCATCAACTAAATGATAACTGATGCAGATTTGTAGGACTATCTCCAAAATGAAGCTTAGTCATTCGAGACCCAGGTTGAATTGCCCAGATATCAGTAAAAGAGTTTTTGAGAGCCATCTCCAGAATGAAGCTTGACCTTCAGGGATCGAGGTTAGAATGCCCCAATACCTAATAGAGATTTAGAGAATCATTTCCAGAATGAAGCTTGATCCTCAGGGATCTAAGTTAGATTGCTCAGATACCTAGAGATATTTCGAGAACCATCTCCAAAATGAAGCTTGATTCTTAGGGATCTGAGTTAGATTACTCAGATACCTAACAGTAAGATGACAAGATGCAAGGCAAAAAGATGCCTCGAGTGATTCAAGATAGCGGAACATCCAATTTTGACTGTGAGGTATGAAAAAGTGCCCCAAGTGATGAAATTCAACGATGCAATCATCTTGGCCCCTTAGGAGCGAAATGGAAAGATGACACGTCATGAAAGTTAATTGATAGCAAAAGGTTGCAGATAGAGATAAAAATGGAGATCTAGAAGAACTCAAAATAGATTACGGAAGAATCAATAATATGCAGAAGTGATCCGGACTGATTCGGAGGTCTGGTTGACCAAGTTTGACCAAGTTTACCAGAATTGACTAGAGTTGACTTTTGATGAAAAATATGAAGAAGTCGAGAAAATGATGATGAGATGTGATTCTGGCAAGAATATGACATCAGAAGGTCGACTGCACAAGTGTCCGATCATGTCGGACCTAGAAATTTTAAAACACAATTTTGAGCTATGTAGGAGTGTTAGATTTTGATTTCGATCCTAAAAATGGATTTAGAGTGGTCGATCTAGCCAAGGCTGAAGTTTTTGCTCAAAACAAAGTACTTTTGAAAATTAGGTCAAAAACTATATAAGGCCCAGAAGGGTCATTTTCAATTCATTTGCAACCTTTGACTTTTAGCAATTTAGAGATCTCATAGTGAAATGGAGAGCATGCTAGTGCGATTGCATAGATTCAAGTGCTCCTGACATCACAGTCAGCCAATGACGTATGACCCACATGTGAGTAGTTGATAACCTACCTTGTCTTTCAATTTGAGTATGCATTTTGGTAGATTTAGATAGGATTTAGGTCAATTTTAGGAGTTTCTCTCAAGATCTCACGTGAGGAAATAGTTTCCTCATGTTGGCCATGGAGGGATCTCGCGCGAGGAAAGACCAAAAGAGGGCTTCCTCGCACGGGGTCTTCTCATATGCTTGCATGAAGAGGGCATTGAAGCCGTGCAAGAAATCCTCCTCAGGGAAGATCTCTCACGTGAGCTAAAACAAAGTCTTGCACGATAGTGAAATCTCACATGAGGCTCCTACTTCCTCGCACGGGAAACTACTGCAAAAAATCAAATGTGTGCCCAAATTTGCGTAAGTTTAGCCAAGTAGAGCATCTGAGAGGTATTTTAGGATAGGTGCACCATTTCAAATTCTATTTTTTCTTTGAAAACCATCATGATTGAGGATACTGATCATGTGTTGTCACTTGCTTTGTAGGTTGACTTTCCAGACATTGTGTTCCGGTCTCACCACCCAGTCATCGGTGATGTAGTGTGGTGATTAGATGATGCAGAGTCTGCTCACATAAATGGACTAGGATTGTCTTATCTGCATGATGTACCTGACATTTGGATAAATCATAGGTTACTAGGTGCACTGGTCGAGCGTTTCCACTTAGAGATGAACATATTTCATTTTCCATAGGGGGAGATGACAGTTACCCTAGAGGATATCTATAAGATCCTGAGAGTACCCTTCCATGAGCCATGTGTGAAGTATGATACACAACTGAGAGTAGGTGTTGTGGCACTTAGAGAGATATTCTAGGATGATTTGGTTATGGGTCAGGCCATCCCATTGGATGATCTGATCAGAGACTATGGTGTAGGGCATAGATTAGCAGTTGTGTTAGCAACATTCCTGGGTTGCTACTTATTTCCAAACAGAGGAAAGCATGGACTGGAGTGTGGCTGGGGCCAAATGCTATAGAGGATGTTGGAGCGACCATCCATGAGATATGGATGGGGCCAATGCATACTCACAGAGATGTACCATGAGATGCATGAGATCATGTATTGTGAGTCTCAGAGCATGGCAGTAGGAGTATTCATATTGCAGATATGGGCTTGGGAGCATCTTCCCATTTGCAAGATAGTGTTCCAGGACACTAGATAGCCCTTGGAGCCATATATCTATAGGTATGGAAAACTGATGACTCAGCCAATGCTAGGTAAGACTGAGAAATGGTGGGTGCATCTAGATGACATGGTTGTGGTGACATGGCAGCCATGGGTAGGGACAAAGGTCTGGAATGATGCCAGACACAAGCTTCCACATATGTTTTATTCATGTCCTTTGACCGGGCGTACCATAGCTATCATAGAGCACTTTCCACTATCATGGGTTCTACGGTAATTTGGGAGGCTAAAAGATATATCTCAGGAGTACTGTGCCTATGCTTGCTTCACTGATGAGGTGAAGAAGGGCTAGATGGTGAGACTTGATCAGGGCCGATGTATGATAGAGGCATGGGTAGCACTAGCCAGATGGGATTACATGGTGGCTGTAGCTGATGGGGGATGACACCAGCATACCAGTATCATCTATTGGCACATCCATTCCCCCAATTCACATATCCAATTGGGATGGGTCAGCAGGTGGCACGGTCACCACCACAATAGCAGGTGACCAGGTAGAGGACTACGCAAACTCTCATTCCTCCTAGATAGATGGGGATAGATCCTAGTGTAGGTAGCAATGGAGGTCAGGATAGATTGATGAGGTAGAATACTGTGGAGACATCATAGCAATTGTTGACCATAGAGGTATAGGATGAGGTTATGCAGGACCAGGCCGCACAGGGTCCCCCTCCTAGAGATGCAGTCACACAACTACAGGATGCACTACAAAGGAGCAGAGAGAGGGTGCAACAGGCACAGAGAGAGCTAGGGGATCTCCACATATAGGTTTCCATCCAAGATACCCGGGTAGTAGAGAGAGATCAAGAGATCAGAGAGCCGCAGGAGGAGCTGGTGAGCTCTCGGATATAGACGTGATATGAGTCCACATAGTCAGCCTATTATTATGCAACATATGTTGGTGCAGTTCCTGAGCTGGTGGACCAAGTTCCACAATTTTTAGAGTATGTCAGGGCACTAGCGATACCACAAGGACCTCCCCCGCAGGTGCCACCATAGGCAGACATGCCACCTCCTCCACCTCCTCCAGGTGGTGATGGCTAGGGCTAGATTAGGATTTTTGATATATCATGATGTATTGTAGCCCTATTTTTTATAGATTGTACTCGAGTAGCACCACTTTTGTACTAACACTATATATATATATATATATATATATATATATATATATATATATATATATATATATATATATATATATATATATATATATATATATATATATATATATATATATATATATATATATATATATATTTGAGCTCATATTTTGGTATCATCGTATTTGTGTATATTGCTTTGGATTTTTATGTTTTATGAGATGTATGGCATGTATGAATATGAATATGCACATGTTTTTATTGTTACATATGTATGCAATGTCAAATACAATGATGAATAAATATTATGTATGATTTGATTTATGCTTATGATGAATGCACATGTATATGCATATGTAGATGTAAATGTATGTATATGGATTATGAGAATGCATTTTGATGGATGTAATGCAATGTATGTGGTACTAATCATCTCATATAGGATATTGCAATACACGACAGATACTAACCAAAAGAATGTTCTTGAAGATCGAGAGCGAGGATCGGACACTTGTGCAGCCAAGGTGAACCCAAAACATAAGATGAGAACCCTCAGATGAATCTAGAAGAATACAACAAAGAGAATTGCAAAGTACTATCGCAATGCAAGCCTAGAATGAAAATGCAAGCCTAAGCTAGACGCAATCCCTAGGACTTGGTTGCTCATGGACCCATTAGATAATTATCATCACAGAGCATTTGGTATTGGATGATCGCAAGGTGTCATACAACTCTCATTGATATGAAAGTCATGCGAATATGAATATGACATCAGTCTTTTAGATTTTTCGGAATGAGGAGTAAGCATTAAGGCACAAGAAGTCGAAATGACCTGAACACCTATTCCTTTTGATTTAGCAAGTTAACATAAGCATCAAAGCACAGTTGCTAGAATGACTTGAATGCTACTTGCATAAAAACACACCAAACACGTGAGAGTTCCTTCTTTGGCTAAGTATAATAAGAATGCTCGCAGTGACCCTTACGTTCACTTCATAGGATGAGCGTCTAAAAGTTCACTCGTAGCAGAAAGAAGTCACTCAAACAGACAAGGAGAAGAACCAACCTCACCAAAGTTTCCATATAAAAGGAGTTGAGGTACACATGGCCATCTAACATGAGATAGAGGCTCTCATAGTGGACACCCATTTTAGATGGATTCATTGGATCATTGGAACTAAACAAGCAAACATAAAGCAAAGAAAAGATCATGCCCCTAGTCTTCACAACTCTTAGTCAAGATAGATGTCTTTGAGTTTCTCGAGGAGGAATGATGAAGCAGAAAAAGAAAAACACACAAAAAGAAAATCTCAACATGCTTCAGAAGGTTATAATCCAGTTTTAGTTTCAATTTTAGTGGATTGATGTTGGATTGGAAGTATACCATGTTTGTGAGGAATCTCATCAGGACGGTGACAGTAGACAGACGCAATGAGAACCACTGGTGATTGATGCAAAAGAGAACCTTAAGGAGAGATCATAGTGTGAAATAAGTATTAGTAGGAAGATGTGGTGAGAACCATTGGTGACTGATACAAGGAAGATCCTAAAGCTAAGCATCAGTAGGCAGACGCAATGGGAACCACTAGTGACTAATGCGAGGAAGATCCTATAGCTAAGCATCAGTAGGTAGATGCAGTCACAACCACTAGTGACTAATGCAAGGAAGATCCTATAGCTAAGCATTAGTAGGTAGATGCAATAAGGACCACTAGTGACTGATGCAAGGAAGATCCTCTGAAAAGATAGGATGATGCCCCCTAGACTAGGAGGGTCGCCCCTAGAGTATGACCGGTTTCAATCCATGTAAAGTTGAGCATAATCTCGAAGATAAATGACAGTAAGTGTATGAGCTAGAAAACTAAAGCAGGAAAATAGGAAAGCAACTATACAGGGCCAAGCGGTGTTGTGATAGGTATAGCATTGTAGAACAAGAGGCACCTGTTTACCAAGTTTTCACCTTCTTGGCAAGATTTTATTGCTTTTTCTACCATGATGTCTGTTTACCAGGTTTTCATCAATGACACATTTTTTTATTTTTCAATTTTTTAAATTTTTTTGTATTTTTCAATTTTTCAATTTTTTTGGTAGATGCATCAAAGTGCCTCTTTACCAAGTTTTCACTAAGATGATCATTTTGTCAGGACTTTTTGCAATTTTTAGGATTTTTTCAGAATAGAGTATGTACATGGAGCATTCAAAAGATGTTTCAGTTGCAGAATCGCTTCAGATGTAGAGTGTTGATTGGCTCTTTGAGTTGTTCTCCTTCAGCAATAGAGAGTTGATAAGCACCAGACCCAAACGTTGCAGTAATAATATACAGACCAAGCCAATTTGGTTCAAACTTTCCCTTTTGGATATGTTCTTGTTAATTCTTAGGGTTCTCTCTCAGAATGAGATCACCCACTTGGAAGTCCCTCGGTTTAACTTTCTTATTATAGTTCTTGGACATCCTCTTTTGGTATGCTTGGAGATGATCAAATTCCACTTGTTGGCATTCATCTAGTAGTTCTAGCTCTTGTAGTCGGGATATTCTAAAGTCTTCATTAGTGATGAGGCCCTTTAAGGAGACTCACAAGGTAGGAATCTCGACCTCAATAGGTAGTACAACATCTACATCATAAACTAAAGCAAAGGGTGTGGCCCCTGTTGGTGTTCGAATACTTGTTTGATAGGCCCATAAAGCCAAATTAATTTGGAGGTTCCAATCTCTGCCAAATTTGTGAACTGTGTGGTGCAGGATCTTAAGGATCACCTTGTTTGATGCTTCTGCATGTCCATTACCCTAGGGATAATAGATGGAAGACCAATGCTGAGTAATCTTGAACTTAGAGTATAGCTCTTTCAGATCCTTATTCTTGAACTTCCCCTCATTATCAGTGATTATTGAGGAGGGTACACCATACTTGCAAATGATGTAATTCAAGATAAACATGGCTATAGACTTTCCATTTGCTATAGTCAGAGGTACTGCCTCGACCTATTTAGTGAAATAGTATGTAGCAGTGATAATGAACTTTTTTCCATTTGATGAAGAGGGATGAATCTGACCCACCAAATCAAAGGCCCATTGTTGAAATCGCCAAAATGTAATGAATGGGATTAGCTCCTTGGCGAGAGTGTGAATCAGATTCCCATGAAGTCGTATAGCTTCTTTCTCCATATCAGGCCAATAGTAACCAGCTCTAATAAGTTTATGAGTCAGTGTCAAACTACTTGAATGAGATCCACATATGCCTTCATGCACCTGAGCTAATGCATGCTGAGACTTGTTGGGTTCTAAAAACCTAAGGAGGGTAATGTCTAGACCTCGCCTATACAAGTCATTAGCTATGATAATGTACCGTGAAGCATTGCGGATTAGGTGACATTTGTCATTCTAGGTGTAGGTGCTCGGAACAATCTGGTCACAAAGGTAGGAATACATATGATGGTAGCGGGATGAATCATGTCCAATGACTAAACAAATCATCCTAGATTTAGGAGTGTCATGGGTGGGGTAGCGTAACATCTCCACCAAGAATTCATGTCAGAAGTCATTTTCTGGCATTTGTAACATGGAAGAGAATAGCCATGCCATTGGCTACTTTGTTGTCTGCTCATGGAATCTGCTGGAAAGTGACATGTGAAAATTATTTTCTTAGGTCATCGACCATCTATTTGTAAGGTACCAATTTGTCATCCTTTGTTTGATAAATATTATTGACTTGGTGGATGACAAGATGTGAATCTCCAAAGATCTTTAGTTCATCTACTCGCCATTCAATGGCTATCTTCATGTCATTGATTAGGGCTTCATACTCAGAAATGTTATTTGTACAAGGAAACAACATTTTGTATGCCTTTGGTAAAGAGTACCTTTGTGGTGTAACGAATAGTATTTCCGCACCTGACCCCTGTTGGGTAAATGATCCATCAAAGAACATAGTCCATGTCTGATGTGTGAGAAGCATTATGGACTCATCTAGAAACTCAATGCTCAATGGTTGATAATCTGTGATAGGTGCTTCAACCAACTAATCTGCAATTGCTTGTCCTTTAATGGCTTTTCTCTCCACATACTCAATGTCAAACTCACTGAGTATCATGACCCATTTCACTAATCTACCTGTAAGGGTAGCTTTGCTTAGCAAATACTTTAATGGATCAATCTTAGCAATAAGACATGTAGTGTGAGCAAGCATGTAGTGTCACAGTTTCTGTGAAACAAATACCACTGCTAGGAAAGCTTTCTCAATGACTGAATAGTTCATTTCTTAAGAGACCAAAGTTCTACTGATGTAATAAATAGCTCTTTCTTTATTGTTCTGATCTTCTTGAGCTAGTAAGACACCTAGGGATGTGTCTATAGTAGAGATATAGAGAATGAGAGGCTTCCCATGAATAGGATGCATTAATATCAATGGATTAGCAAGATATTGTTGATCTATTGGAGTCCTTTCTCACAGTCTTTGTTCCACTCATAAGTCACACCTTTATGTAGGGTCTTGGTGAATGGTTGTGACTTGTTTTCTAGTTGTGCAATGAAGTGCCAGATAGACTGTAACTGACCTTGGATTCCTCTCATCTAACTGGTGTTGTGTGGTAGAGGCATCTCCATAATAGCTTGAACCTTTTCTGGATCTACTTCTATGCCTTTTGTAGATATGATGTAACCTAGTAGTTTATCGGATGTGACTCCAAAGGAACACTTTTTTGGGTTGAGCCTTGAACTGAACTATTCCATTCGATCTAGTATAGGACCTAGGTCTACAAGATGCACTTTCCATTCCATGCTCTTAGCTAATGTATCATCCACATAATCTTCCATCATCTTATGCATCATGTCATGAAAGATAGAGGTGACAACTCTTTGATATGTGGCTCCAACATTTTTAAGTCCGAAGGGCATGACATTCCAACAGAAAGTTCCCCAAGAACAAGTGAAGGCAGTCTTCTCTTGGTCCTTTAGCGCAATTTTGATCTGGTTGTAGCTAGAGAAACCATCCATCAATGAGTACATTTCATAGCCTGATGTCATCTCTACAATCATGTCAATGTTGGGTAATGGGAAGTCATCCTTAGGACAAGCTTTATTTAAATCTCAAAAATGTGTGTAGACTCTGATAGATTTATCATGTTTAGTAACTGGAACAATATTAGAAATCCACTCTACATAGTCAATTTCTCTGATGAAAGTAGCTTTGAGAAGTTTTTCTAATTTAGCTTTGACTAAAAGTACCACCTGCATCTTACGAAGCTTCTGTTTGATAGGTTTGACGCCTGGTGGAATAGATAAGTGATGCATAATTAGATTAGGATCTAGTCCAAGCATATCAGAGTAGGTCCATGCAAAGTTGATTTTCTTGCTTCGAAAGAAATTGGAGAATTCCTCTTTCTCTTTTGCGGATAAGGATTGTGCCAAATGAATAATTTGAGGTGCAGCTTCCATACCCAAGTTTACTGGTTGAGTTGGCTCTATCAATATTGAAGATCTCTCCTAAAAAATGACTCAGAAGTGTATCAAGTATCCCATCCTCGAGCACCTTAGATATTTTGTCACCCTCGGATACATCTTTTGTTTTTACTTTTTTCGGTTCTAACACTGCCACAATGTGGTTTTCACCATTAGAGCGCCTATTTCTTTTTATCTTAATTTTATGACTAAGATGCTTGATATCAAATTCAGTCATGTTGACACTATCTTCACTAGTGGAGGATGTCATAGGTTCGACAGCGTTAAGGTAGCAAGCAAGAGCATAATCATTCTGGAATGTAAGGACTTCATTGGATGGAGAGGAGAGGTTCCAATTTATCAGCTCGGGATGATGGAGTGAAAGAGAGGTGATTGGTTCAAGTGCATTCATGATATAGTTGTCAAAAGTGTAGACCAGCAAGTCAAGACCTAAAGCGATCTCATCTAGAGGTGTGTTCAAGTCCCTTCGAGACCTTATGTCAGAAGTAGAGGGAATGTTAGCATCGATGGAATCACACTTAGTCATCCTAACACTAGACCCTTCACCTACTTCGAGGAGATTTTCAAATGTGTGTATTGTGTCTAAATCCTTGTCAAAATTTATGTCAAACAAAGAATCAAACTCATACTCATGTGAGTCTGTAATACTTGATATGGAAATTCCATCAATGCTTGTTGTACCATCTGACTCACCATCATCTCTTGTAACATTGATGTTCTATTGATTTTTTTCTTGTTGAAAATGTGCTTGAAAAGATGACGGCATGTAGAGTTCCCATTGATAGTTAGGGTGAGCCATTTGCATTTTTCTCAACTATTCATATGTCAAAGGAGTAACTGAGGTGGTGTGATCAGAATCACTATCAGTTTCAAGGTGTTTGATACATTGCTCCGGACCATCCAGCTTTGTGAAGAGTGTGGCAAGATCTAGAGGAATTGGATAAGGAAAGGTATCCTCATCTGAACTGGCCTCTGAGTTTTCAGCTGAAACAATGTCCCTAGATACTGGCGGACATTCTGGTTCTGTTACAAATCTATTGATCCCTAAATGAAACTAGATTTTCTTGAAGCCTATTCTGGTGGTTTCTTTTGTCCTTCATCTTGTGGCTTCAATTGGTTCAAGCAATCCATTATCATTGACCCCTATAGGGCCACTCCCTTTATAGCCGAAGTGTTTCATGAGCTTGAAACCTTCACTATTTGGTTCATGTTCTATATCACGAGCAGGAGTGATTTATTTAGATGTGTCTTTTCCTTTATAAATCCAAGTTGTAATGGCTCTATTTTCATCCTCATATTATAATGGTGTTGTGGCTTGTACAAAAGCACCATCATAGACTACTTGAGGGGACATGATAGAAGGTTTTTTGTTCTCAAAAGGTCTCCCGTAGGAACGCGGAGATAGAGGTAAAGTTGTCAAGGAAAAAATAGGCTCCATCTGATATTCTCCCATGCCTGAATCCATAAGTCTCAGAGTCTTTTCCATTTATTTCAGTTTGGCATCAAAGAATTTAGTAGACTCTCTATTTGTTGGGACAAAACTATCAGTAGACTGAGTGAGTGTATTGTAGGAATAACTTTTGTTGGTAGGTACAATTACTTCGGCTCCATGGAATAGGAATTTTATGCACTAATGGTATTTCAAAGGAACCTCTTGCATCTCATGGATCCACAGTCTTCCCAACAGTATGTTGTAGGCAAGAGGTATATCTAATACCTGACAGACAACATTTCTCTCAATAGAGCCAACCCTGATGGATAACACAATCAAACCCTTAGACTTGCGCTCTTCTTCGTCATATGATTTGATGGTAATCTTTTTATGTGCATCTAGAGAATCTTCACCATAACCTATCTAGGTGAGAAAATTAGCAGAGCAGATATTGAGACCAACACCATTATCGATGAGGACATGACAGACACGCTTTTGGCCAATCATGACTTCAATATGTAGAGGAGTATTATGTGGATGGCTTAGCGAATTATCATCTTCCTCAGAGAAAGATAGATAATCAAGTGAGGTCAGATGACCTACCATGGATTGAAACTGATCGAGATCAAGATCTTTTGGGACATTTGCCTCGGTGAGGGCTTTATCCAAGATCTGCCTATGAGGAGGCAAGATCTTCAACAACTCAAAAATAGTGATCTGAGCATTGATCTGTTGTAATTGTTTTAGGATGTTGTAGTTATAATTAGTAGGCATGGGGACCAATTTTGAATTCTTGTTGGCAGGGCCAACAATAGCTTTGTCTGCAGGTTGTTTCGGTGTAGATGTAGAAGGCTCAGGGCTTTTGAGAGTGATCTTTGTGTTAGATTGAGAGACATCGTTCGCACAAACCTGAGACTATTTTGGTTCTGAAGATTGAGACACAAGGCCTCATAAAATGATTCAAGCTTTGGGTTTAGGAGCATCCTTTCTCCCCTTGATAGTGATCACATCATAGTATTCAACATTGATAGGCTCAACCATATCAATAACATTGTCATTAGTATTGTACGTATAGTTGACCTTGTTTTTGGTATTCTTAGTCTTAGAAGATTCACCTTTCTCATGAGGAAGGAAGGGGTCTTTGAATGCTTGATGATCCAAATTCTTGTTGTGACCACTCACAACAACATCACCATTATTGATAAGATCCTGGATTTTATGTCAAATTTGAATATAGGTAGAAGTCTTATGACCTTTGTTTTGATGGTAATCACAGTATGTAGACTCATTCCACCAGGCAAGTCGTGGTTGTGGATAATAAGGACATAGATTATCTGGAGGCATGAGTACTTGGTTTTGCAAGAGAGTCTTGTAAACCACATCAAGAGGTTCCCCTAGGGAGTGAACTCACATTTGGGTCGAGGTGCCCAAGGTTTGTTTCTGGAAAATTTCAAAGGCGATTGAGTAACTATAGTACCCTTCTCAGTGGCTTTGGTTGCTTGCATACTAGAGGTGAGATTGAAAACAACCTTTGGAGACTTTGGGGTTACGTTGTCAATGGCACTATCATTTACAACATCCTAGTTTTTGTTGACAATTTTAGCCTTAGCTTTGCTTGAGGAGGACCCTTTCTTGTTATCTTTGTGTAGGGTGAGCTCTCCTTTCTTGACCATAATCACCTCTATTCTCATAGCCTGCTTGATCATGTCATCAAAGGTCAAAGGACCTTGTAGCTATACTTGGTATCCAAAATTAGGAAGTAGATTGTCAAGAAAGATATCAAGTTTCTTAGATTCTGGTATCTTATGAGAATATTTGGTATAGAGTTGTCTCCATTCCTAGAGAAATGTCAAGAAAGGTTCTCCAGATCATTTTTTTAGATTGCAAAGATCACAGATGTTGATCGGATGATTAATGTTATGCGAATAATGCTGGAGGAATAGATTAGCAATCTCATCAAAAGATTTGATACCAGTAGGAAGTCAGGAGAACCACTCCATAGAAGATCCACCCAAACTACGTGGGAATGATGAACTACAATTGATTGAGAACCTGATTGATGAAGTACAAGTGATTAGAGATCACCGAGCACTGAAGTGTTATGTAAGATAATTGAATCAGTCATTATGTTTTCATTGATGTCAACTAGTTTTGACAGTACTTATCATGGTAGTTGCAAATATCTATAAATCTATAGAAAGGAGAGAAAAGATGAAGAACTGAGATATCTACATGGAGGAAGATGAATATGACAGATGAGGATAAGGAATACTCTTGGTAACTTATTAATGAGTCTATGACTTCATATTTTTGACTTGATTATGTTGCATTAATTTGTTATGAAGATAGAAGCAAAATGTTACAAAGAAGTGTGGTCGGTTAATGAAGCATTCCAGTAAACATTGAGCCAATGTAGTGTATATCAAGTGATAGTATCAACCGAGCTTGTGTTCACCAACGTATTTCTTTGTTAACTAAGTATGGAAAAAATAACTAAATGATTAGTTTAGCCAACAAAATTGATGAGCTGTAAAGTGTATGATTACTAAGTGGAAAGATAAAGTTTGTTGTAAGATCTATGGCTAACAAAAT
Organism: Chamaecyparis obtusa; assembly: GCA_027943335.1. NCBI lineage: Eukaryota > Viridiplantae > Streptophyta > Pinopsida > Cupressales > Cupressaceae > Chamaecyparis > Chamaecyparis obtusa. The sequence continues at coordinate 72,653 of BSBK01003511.1, read as the reverse complement.
TTGAAGAAGATCTAAAGGATGGAATTGAAATGTGTTACTGACACATCTGCCGAGGAAGTTTAAGTGGCAAAATCAACGAAGGAGATTAAGTGGAAAAATATGATGGATGAAAAGAAAATGGTTTACTTATCTATTTAAGAGACTAGGGTTTCAAAGTGAAACTTATGCCGGAAGGAGACTGCAAAGATATCGTGTGAACAAGCTTCATGCATGTCTGATCATACTAGTTGAAGAAGAACCGAACTGTAGAACAGTACTGAGCGTCGGAGAGCTTTACCAAGGGATAGTAAGTTATTCAATGTTGATGAACTGAATAATAAATATTGATCAGAGGATCGTTTGGACTTTGAATAGATCTGAATATATGCAAATCAAGTTGTATTGTAATCAGATCACCTATTGTTTCATTTTAAACATTGTAAACAGATAAAATCTCTTAACCGAATGGACTTGAAAGTCTTATTATGTCATTCATAGAATGTACATTGTTACCCTGTCAACCCCATAGTGAATGTTGGTTAGATGATAACTGTTAGTGTTAAATCCTCTAACAAGGTCACACCTTACAGTGTGTTTTGTAACCTTTAACAAGGTTGGCTCTTCACCGAGCTCACTTCAAAAGAGTGAAATTTTTTTGGGTTACCGGTCCCAGGTGGTTTTTCCCTTTGTAGGGTTTCCACGTTAAATATTTTGTGTTATGTGTTTATGTGGTGATTGTTTGGATATCATACTTTCCATGTTGCATATTTGATTTTGGTCAGTAATCACTATGAGCAATTAATTGGTAATCGGTAATTACATAGATAAGTTAGTATTTTATGTTTAATGAGATGCAGAATTAGCTGAATTTATTTGAAGTGATATATTTTGTATTTGGGACTGTGGATAACTAATTCACCCCCCTCTTAGTTATTCTAACAATTGGTATTAGAGAATATTGGTTGCTTGGAACAAAATTTTAAGGACTTCAGCAGAAAGGTCACAAAATGTATAAGAGGGAAGTGTCAAAGTTGAATAAGGACAACTTTACAATATGGCAAAGCTGAATGAGACTTCATATATCTGGGATTGGGAATTCTTCCCACACCCTATTGGATAATGGCTACTTAGCACCACCTACAGGACCTTTAACTCTTGATCAATTGAGAGATAGACATGAGCATAATGTTACTATGATGGAGATTGTTGCTGCTCTATCAAATGTCGAGTTTGAAGATGTTATGGACTATGTTACTTCAAAGGAAATGTGGGATAAACTTACTCAAGTTTATAGTGGTGATATAAATGTCAAAAGAGACAGAGCTGAAAGTTTAAGAGGAAGATTCAATGATATGAAAATGAAAGAAGGAGAAAACATAGTGCAGTATACAAATCGAATAAAGGAGGTAGTTAATGCTATCAGAGGATCTGGTGGTTTCATTGATGAAGATACAGTGGTAAGAAAAATTCTAAGAACTTTATTGCCTATTTATGCAATCAAAATATCTGCAATACATGAAAATAGGTCAGTACCTAACAGTACTCTCATTCTTGATAATATGATTGGTAAGCTAACAAATTTTGAACTGAACAACTATGATAATAGTGTTGTACCACCTGTTGAGTTTTCTTTCATGACTTCTCTAAGGATCAGTAAGTCTAGTAGTAGAAGCAATAATGATGATAATGATAGTAATACTGATGATGAGCTTGAAGCTCTTATGGCTAGGAGGTTACCTAAAGGTAAAGGTAGATATAGGGGTAAATTAGCTTTAGCATGTTTTAACTGCAAAGAAGTTGGTCATATTGCTGCTAGATGCCCAAACATGAAAGAAGATGATAGAAATAAGGATTGATCTAGTGAAGGAAGCTATGGGAGGAGAAACAAAAGAGGTTACCAACACTACAATAAAGATAACTGAGACAATAATGATAAAGGAAAAAAGGTATATTACATTGCTGAAGAGAATGATACCGAGATGAACATAGATGATGATGTTGAAATTTTATTTATTGCGATGAAGGATGATTCTGAGGAAGAAGAAAGGTATGTAGAAACAACACTCATTTCTAAAGTAAATAAAAATGATACATGGATCATTGATAGTGGTTGTACCCATCACATGACTGGTGATGAAGAAAAATTTGATCATCTTGAGCAAGATAATGGAGGATCTGTAAAAATGGGTAATGATACACCTTGTGTGGTTAGAGGAAAGGGATCTTTACTGATAAATGATAAAATCAAATGTGATAATACTTGCTGGGTAGAAGGACTAAATTATAATCTGCTAAGTGTGGCACAGCTTAACAACTTAGGTCACCGAGTAGCTTTTGAGAGAAAAAAGGTTAAGATATTTGATGATGGAGGAAAACTTGTTGGAATAGGAGCACAAAGAAAAGGTAACTTGTTTTATCTTGATAATGATAAGTCTTCCTATTTAATAATGCAAAATTAGGATGCATGGTTGTGGCATAAAAGGTTATGTCATGTAAATTTTGATAACATGATTAAAATCAATAGAAAGAAAAAGGTTAGAGGTCTTCCTAGCCTAGCAAAGCTGGATCATGTTATGTGTCATGAATGTCAAAAGGGTAAAATGACAAAACCTAGTTTTAAAAGTAAAGATTATTCAATAAAGAGAATTTTGGAGCTAGTTCACACTGACCTATGTGGTCCCATGAGAACATAGAGCTATTATGGAGATAGATACTTCATTCTATTTGTTGATGATTACACTAGATTAATGAGTGTGATGTTTTTTAAAAGAGAAATCAGAGGCATTTAAGATGTTTAAATGGTATAAAGAAAAGGAAGAGAAAGAAACCGGTAAGGAAATGAAATGCTTGAGATCTGACAGAGGTGGTGAATTTATTTCTGATGAATTTACTAACTATTGTATTGAGCATGGTATAAAAAGATAGGTATCAACACCGAGAACACCTCAGCAAAATGGGATTGCTGAAAGGAGGAATAGATCAATTGTTGATTGTGCAAGGACACTGATGTTGCAAAAGAATGTTTCTCAGACATACTGGAGAGAAGCAATCAGCACAACTGTTTATGTTCTAAACATAGTACAATTGAAGGACATAAACAAAACACCCTACGAGTTATGGTTTGGTCACAAACTGATTGTAAGTTACTTCAGAATTTTTGGTAGTAAATGTTTTATTCTAAAAGATGAAAGAAATGGAAAGTTTGACTCTAAAGGGGATGAAGGGATATTTCTTGGATATTCCACTAAAAGAAAAGCCTATAAGTGTATGAACAAAGTTAGAAATAAAATGATTGAAAGTACTAATGTCAGGGTTGATGAATTTGATACTAAGAACAGTGAAGAAAGCACTAGGGATCTGGAAGACTATGGTAGATTCACTTACATTGAACAACTAGAGTACCTACCAAAGCCACAGACTGTGTCAACCGGTCATCAGGAAAACAACACCGAGGAACAAGAAAGGGAAATTGACGATTAGGAAGGACCTACCGAGCAAGCACATGAACCTAAACAGGATGAACAACAAAGAAGAGATCAATTAATGGCTAGATTTGTCAGAAGACATCATCCTAAGAACCAAATCATTGGTGACAAGCAAGCTGGCATGATGACAAGAAGTAAGTTGAGACAAGGTGCATGCTTAGTTTGTAAGTTTGAACCGAAAAATGTTAAGGTTGCATTGGAGAATGAAGAATGGGTAAATGCAATGAATGAAGAGATAGAACAGATAGAGAAAAACAAGACATGGACTTTAGTACCTAGGCCTAAAGATAAGAATGTTATCAGTACTAAATAGATTTTCAAAAACAAGCTAAATGAAAATGGAGAGGTTACAATAAATAAAGCTAGACTTGTACGCAAGGGGTATGCACGGGAGGAAGGTATAGATTATGGTGAGACTTTTGCACCTGTTGCTAGACTAGAAGGAGTCGGAATGCTACTTTCATATGTAGCACATAAGAAGTTTAAAGTTTATCAAATGGATGTTAAGTCAGTATTTCTGAATGGGATACTAGAAGAGGACGTCTACATCGAACAACCGAAAGGGTTTGTTGATCCAAACAAGAAAGATATGGTATGTAGACTACATAAAGCTTTATATGGTTTAAAGAAAGCACCTAGAGCCTGGTATGAAAGGTTGCATACTTATTTGTTAAGTATTGGTTTTGTTAGAACTAGTGAGAATAGCAATCTGTATATGAAAGGAGATATTGATGATACTATCTTGATTGCTGAAATTTTTGTGGATGATATTATTTTTGGAGGACAAGATCATATATGTAAATCATTTGCTGATGAGATGCACAAAGAATTTGAAATGTCTATGTTTGGAGAGATTAAGTTCTTTCTAGGCTTGGGGGTTATTCAGCAAAATGATGGAATATTCATCACACAATCAAAGTATATAAAGGAAGTACTGAGAACATTTGGCATGGTAGATGCTAAACCAGTTGGAACACTGATGGTCATAGGTTGCAAACTAGCTAAAGATGATGAAACTACAGAGGTGAACCAGACACTGTACCAATCAATGATTGGTAAGTTAATGTATGTAGTGCATAGTAGACTAGATATTGCACATGTTGTGGGAATTGTTGCTAGATTTTCTATAAATCCAAAGGAGTCACACATGATTGCAACTAAAAGAATCTTAAGATACCTAAAGAAAATAAAGGACAATGGATTATGGTATCCTAAGGAAGGGAAGTTTGAACTAAGAGTCTACACCGATGCAGATTGGGCTGGAAATATAGATGACAGGAAAAGTACCACTGGAGGAGCATTTTTCTTTGGTGAAAGACTTGTTACTTGGACAAGTAAGAAACAACCTTGTATTTCTCAGTCTACTGCTGAAGCAGAGTATGTTGCTGCTACTAAAAACTGTTCAAACATTGCCTACATCAAGCAAGTGTTGGAAGGGATGAACGAGGTAATCACTGAGCTGGTGATTATATACTGTGATAACACAAGTGCAATAAACATTTCTAAGAATCCTATAATGCACTCAAAGACCAAGAAAATCTCTATTAAGTATCACTACTTAAGAGAACAAGACCAGGAGAAGCAAGTTAAACTAGAATATGTTACATCAAAAGAGCAACTTGCTGACAAATTTACCAAGCCTCTACCGAAGGAAACTTTTGAATACTTGAGGACTAGACTTGGGGTTCATCCCCTGTCTACCAATCACTAATGTGATCTAGAGGTTGCATTAGCCTAATCTTATCATAAGATCATTCATGTTGATGTAGCTTAGCTCACACTTTGGATTCTGTCTAAGGTTGTGAAAGATTTCAGGAATAACTATTTGCATATTGGTATACATAGATACAGAGCTGCATGTTTATGTGTTTCTTTGGAATTGTTGTCAAAGGGAGAGATAATCAATATGATAACTGAGGAGATTACTGGAACATCTATCTAAGAGAGAGAGAATTTGAGAAATTCAGGGAGAGTTTTGAAGATCTATTGCTAATAACAAAAGGAATCTGAGAACTGGAAAGATCATATCTACAGAGGAAAGTCTGCATTTGCAATGCTATCATGTAACATAGTGATTAAACATATTAAGCTAAGGAGAGCTTACCGAGCTACAAAACTTGCTTACAGAGTTGTAGAATACATGTTTGGTATGTGTATGGTATACTTCATATTGCTTGAGTTTTCATCAATGCCAAAGGGAGAGATTGATGAACTACAACTGATTGAGAACCTGATTGATGAAGTACAAGTGATTAGAGATCACCGAGCACTGAAGTGTTATGTAAGATAATTGAATTAGTCATTATGTTGTCATTGATGTCAACTAGTTTTGACAGTACTTATCATGGTAGTTGCAAATATCTAGACATCTTTAGAAAGGAGAGAAAAGATGAAGAGTCGAGATATCTACATGGAGGAAGATGAATATGATAGATGAGGATAAGGAATACTCTTGGTAACTTATTGATGAGTCTATGACTTCATATTGTTGACTTGATTATGTTGCATTAATCTGTTATGAAGATAGAAGCAAAATGTTACAAAGCAGTGTGATCGGTTAATGAAGCATTCCAATATACACCGAGCCAGTGTAGTGTATACTAAGTGACAGTATCAACTGAGCTTGTGTTCACCAACGTATTTCTTTTTTAACCGAGTATGGACAAAAGAACTAAATGATTAGTTTAGCCGACAAAATTGATGAGTTGTAAAGTGTATGATTACGAGGTGGAAAGATAAAGTTTGTTGTAAGATCTATGGCTAACAAAATTCAAAGAAGATCTAAAGGATGGAATTGAAATGTGTTACTGACACATTTGCCAAGGAAGGTTTAAGTGGAAAAATCAACAACGGAGATTAAGCGGCAAAATCTGATGGATGAAAAGAAAATGGTTTACTTGTCTATTTAAGAGACTAGGGTTTCATAGTGAAACTTATGCTGGAAGAAGGAGACTGTAGAGATATCACATGAACAAGCTTCATGCATGCCTGATCATACTAGTTGAAGAAGAATCAAACTATAAAACAGTACTGAGTGTTAGAGAGCTTTACTGAGGGACAGTAAGTTATTCAATGTTGATAAACTGAATAAGAAATATTGATCAGAAGATTGTATGGACTTTGAATAGATCTGAATATTTTCAAATCAATTTATATTGTAATCAAATCACCTATTGTTTCAATTTAACCATTGTAAACAGATAAAATCTCTTAACCGAATGGACTTGAAAGTCTTATTATGTCATTCATAGAATGTACCTTGTTATCCTATCAACCCCATAGTGAATGTTGGTTGGATGATAACTGTTAGTGTTAAATCCTCTAACAAGGTCACACCTTACAGTGTGTTTTCTAACCTTTAACAGGGTTGGCTCTTCACCGAGCTCACTTCAGAAGAGTGAAAAGTTTTTGGGTTACCGGTCCCAGGTGGTTTTTCCCTTTGTAGGGTTTCCACGTTAAATCTTTTGCGTTATGTGTTTATGTGGTGATTGTTTGGATATCATACTTTACATGTTGCATTTTATTTTTTGGTCAGTAATCACTATGAGAAATTAACTGGTAATCGGTAATTATACAGACAAGTTAGTATTTTATGTTTACCGAGCTGTAGAATTAGCTGAATTTGTTTGAAGTGATACATTTTGTATTTGGGACTGTGGATAATTGATTCACCCCCCTCTCAGTTATTCTAACAGGGAAGAGATGCATGAGAGAAGTCTGATCGTGTATGAACTCCATGAATAGAGTGCCAAACTCTCTCAAGTGATCCTGAGGATCAGAGGTACCCAGATATTTATTGTACTTGGGGAGTTCTACACCTTTGGGAAAAGGTAGCATGCTAAGACTCTTGTCAAATGAGAATGGACAGATGCTCTCTAGTGTAAACTAGTTTTTTGGTGTGTCCTTGGTTTTCATGAGTTGTTGGATCTGGGCTTGCATGTCTTGGACCAGTTTTTGCATTTTAGCTGCCTTTGTTTCCTCTTCTTTGACTACAAGAGTCTCAACTTTATAGTTTGGGGGTAACTTGGTCCCTAGTTTGGCTAGCTCGAGAAAGTATCTCTCTTTCTCTTCTTTCATCATAATTTCCATCATTTTGTGAATACTTTTGTTGGACCAGGTAGCCTCAACGTCTTGCTGGGTTATTTCTTCATCTTCATTACCAAGGATTTCGAAGATGCTCGGGGCACAAAATTCTTCTTGGTTATCTTGAGCTTGATCATGATCATGAGCTCTACAATACTCACCCTCTTGATGTTTGTGTGACATCTTTCTAGTGTGCAGGTGTACAGTGTGAGCAGACTGAGTATGAGGAGGTTCACTATGATGAGAGGTCACTGTTAAGGAAACCTTGGGTTTTGAAAAGGATTAATCTCTAGCAAGGAAACCATGGGTGTCACAAAAGGATTAAGATCTGGCAAGGAAATGTTGGGTTCCTCAAAAGGATCAATCTTTAGCAAGGAAACACAAGATGACTCAAAAGGATCAATCTTTGACGATGATTCTTCAGAGTCTTGGTGTTCTTGAAACAAGGGATTCCTTGTTTGACTGAGGTTCACTATAAAAGTACACTGGACATGAGGTTGAATGACAGGAGAAGGAGAGTGAAAGGACTCCTCTCCAAATATTTTGGAGGAAAAATTTGAAGATCCTCTACGACACTCAGATTATATGGCAAGCTCAGAATGACCCCTTCCTCGGTTGCGAGGTCTATCTCTATCCCGTCTGGTGAAATGTGGAGGGAACACATTGCCGCTTTGAGTTGTCACAAGAATAGACAAGGATTAAGTAACGAGAGAGGATTAGGATTATGCTCAGAAATTTGTCTCTAGAATGGAAAAGAGTGAAATGAGTGAAATGCACCCGACATGAATCATCGAGAGTAAGGCTAGAACAACCAAGATGTGACTATCGCGTTACAAGGTACAAGAGCATAGAAGAAAAGGACAAATAACAGAGAGACAACATGAGTTTAAGCCTTAATCACTCTGTCCTCAGCCTGAGACATCCAATTTTAGGCAGTGGACAACAGGAGAATAGGCAGATGAACCCCAGACAAAAACCAGATCAGACAGAAAATTGACCAACTAATGGGAATAAGCTCACTATTTTGAAAATTAGGGGACAGTCTCGCATGAAGAAATGTAGTCTTTCATGAGGAAATGCTAAACTACGCGTGAAGATTTGCTATCTCACACAAGGAAATGCACAGAAAACTAAAATCTCATGCAAAAAAAAGAACATTGTTTGACAATTTGACACAGTCTTCGAGGCAGGACTAGATTTTGAGACACAACGCTAGCTGTTCTCTGATAGAATATCCATTTTTCAGATAGATTTAAATCAGCAACTCAACTTCTACATGCATCAACAAATTTCTATCATGATTAGGCACATAAGACATCAATCAGGGATTTCAAGAAAATAATGTCTTCAAACAATGAGCAAGGGACAAAGCAACCTTGCGCATGAACAAGAATATGTGACATAGTATTCTATTCCCTAAGAGTGCTACTTGTGTATGTTCTCAAAATGTTTTGCAACCACGGACATAGTCCTAGAAAAATAAAAAGTTGGTTGCACTATGGTTCATAGTAATGGTCAACTCTGCAACTTTTGCAATCTCAAGAGGGTGAACTCCAATCCAGGTGCACCGGGGTTTTGACACATTCTAATAATTTAATCAATCGGAGATGCTGAGGAGATCTAATAGCCAAATAAGAAACTACACCCGTGGAGATTTCTTCCACAAGGACATTTATATAGCGGTTGTTGCTACCACGGTGAAAATGGCTATTACCGCTTGAGGTTCCATCCACGTGGTTGACCCAATAAAGGGAATGTCCACTACAGTTAACCCTCTCTAATAAGGAGACTCACAAAATGGACCACATGGGGACTTAGTTCAGATTCAAGGATCTGAGTTTCTGATGTGCCCAAAAGGGAACAAAGAATAATCCTCTAGCCTCTTCACCTCATCCAGACATGGCAAACAGATTTATTGACACGCTAAATTGAGACCACCTCACCAAGGTTTGTATATCAACAACAATGGCTACCAATCTCTCTAAATGGGACCAAGAGAGAACGTACCACAAAGACTGAAGACAAAAACCAAGTAAGACCATGAGGTAATATCAACTCCTTCCCTCCCTACAAGGGGTTCTATCATCAAGAAGAGCTTCGCATGAAAAAACAAAACAAATGAAGCCCACTCTCTCAAGAACACCACAAATAGTGTTCATAGGGCCTATTTACTATGTGAAATAGATATGTAGAAAGTGAATCTAGATCCTTTTTTAGACCCCAAAATTAAAGTGTGATTTATCAAAGCAAGAAACACTCAAGCCAAACACATGAGAGATTCATTTTAATATCCAAAATCAAAGTGTTATAGAGATTGTAACAAATCACCTTAAGTCCAAAGCTCTGCAATCCAGTATTACGTTGTCTCCAAAAGGCAGAATCAGGAAATTCCATAGCAAACAGCAAATGTTAGAAATCAAAAAACTAAAAGTACAAATCTACAAGTTTTAGGTCTCTGGATGCAAAAATTTTCATGATATTGTGCACAGTCCCGCGTGAGAAAACACCTTTTTCGTGTGAGGAAATGCCATAACCAACAAAAATTCGCGCGATACAGTGAGAATCTTGGCGGTAGATTCCGTATAGGGATGTATGGAAGTATAGACAAAATGCAAAATTTTGTCATAAACTTAAAAATACGATGAAATATGATGAGGCCAGAAATTGATTTTCTACCCAACGGTGGGCGCCGAAAATGTGTGAACTAAATATGGGCCTCTGATTTAGCTCCACACTTCAACATAGTCATTGTTCACCAGTTGCAGACAAGAATGAATATCATATCCTTCATCCTACCTGGTTGGACGATTCGACCTGTTGCCTTCTATCTAGGTAGGGTTTGAAATTGCTCTCAGAATCGAGAGTCCTACAACCATAGACTAACACTAGAATGAAGGATTTAATTGAAAGTATAATGCAGTTTATTCTAGAATGAGTATGCAAGATTAATCTAGAAATGATGAAATTAATCTAAGAACAATGAAAGAAAACTAGATTAATAAATGAAGTGCATCATTAAGCTAAACATGATATACTAATCTAAAAATGAAGATTATGCTAAGAAATGAAAGCATGAATGTAAATGAGTTCTGGTAACAATGCAACAGCACTTCGTTGCTCGAAAAAGTTGGATCCTTTGAATGAGAAATAAGGGTTCTTTTATAGAATCCCAGGTTCAATCGACGGTTGAGATTGAATCAGACAAACGGTGAAGATTGAATGAGAGATCAATTCAGAATGGAAAGTTTCCTGCAGAGAGGCAGTCAACTTTTTGTTTTTGTCTGTGTGGAGCTTTAACTATTTTATTTCCTTTTTTGAATTCTTAATTAACTCAAAGTTTCCTTTTTCTAAACTGCAAAGAAGATTTGGAGAGAATATTTAATTCAAATAAATACAATATTGCCTCATAAGTGGATTTTTTCAATTATTTGAATAATTAAATTCATTTATTGAGATGAGGATATTTATTTAATTCCTTTTTTATGTGTTTTAGCTAAAGAGGGTAGATTTAATTTAATTCAAGTGCTAGGACTTTATAATTAAATTAATTGATCATAGGGTTTATTTAGCTAATTATAGTCGATATTTGGGAATTAAATATGATGTATGATTGATGCAAATTTTAGGTTTTCTGCATTTGACACTAAGTCAAGTAGAGTCAATCAGAAGACAGAATTGCCTAGTACAATAGGACTTTGATGATTTAGAAATTTGATAGAATGAGACTAAAATGCAACAAAATTGGTTAGGTTAGAAAGATGCCAATTTTGGGGTATTACAGGAGCCATTGGAGTGTTACTCTCAAAATGACTCACTTGTAGTTGACAATGATGAAGCACTACACATAGTTGTGAAAAAGAAGAAAACTCAGTAAGAAGAATCTTACCGCTAATGTATTTTTATAAATTAGAAATAAATATGTGTTCTATATCAATATTAGGAATAGGATAAGAAATATAATCGTGCAAATGTTTAAATCTACCAATAAAGTCACTAACTTTTTCTTTAATGCCTTGTTTACAATACATTAAATCAATCAAAGAAATTTGAGGACCAATATTATTTTAAATTATTGAATAAAAGCATTAGCAAGTTTCTGAAATGAATCAATGGAATATGGAGGCAAGGAACAATACCATTGCAAAGATTTATCTTGAAAGGTTCTAGTGAACAACTTAGTCATGAACCTATAGTCGTGAGAAAAATCACTACACAAGGTTTGAAAAGTTTTAACATGAGTCACAAGATCACCCTTACCATTATAAGTTTCAAGATGATGGATCTCAATATTTTGAGGGGTAACAACTCGGATAATATCTAAGGATAAAGGATTGGAAATGTCACATGTAGGAATGTTGAATTTGGATTGATTCAAGGAAGAAAGTTGTTGCAGGGAAGAGACGATTTGAGCTAGGCTATTAATGGTGGAATTGGTAGAAGAAACAAAAGGAGAAATATTAGAAATGTTAGGAATGGTATTATTGGAAGTGGAAAGAATGGTTTGAAGAGGCATGAATCGCATTAGGAGCACTGGTAGAAGGGATATTGGAATATGAAAAAGGCACACTATGATAGGAAGGCACCAATGTAGGCAATAAAACACATGGAACACTCATGGGGAGTGATGGAAAAGTAGGATTAGGCAGACTCACATGCATATGATTAGAAGATTGAATTGAAGTTGTGATAAGTGGTGGAACATAAGTGGAGATGCTAGGAATTGAGGTAGAAATAGGCAAAGAGGTTTCAACATATGTAGTAGGTGGAACATAGCCTAATTCTTAAGCACATTCAAAAAGAGATTTGGCATTAGAATTGAAACATGGGAAATACTATGCAAAAGGTTAACACCATGTTCATCATTATGAGAAAGCTTCAACAAGGCTTCTAAGGCTGAAATAGTCTCAGCACTATGATTCTCTTGAGCTAACCAATGTTCCATTTTTTTCAAATTCTTGGATGAGTTTGTCAAACTGAGGAGGAACTCTTAAAGCTTCATCTTCATCATGGGAAGAATGAGAAGATTTGTTCTCTGTGAGAATAGTAGGTTCATGAGAGAGCATGTTGGTTTCATCAAGATTCCTAGGAAAGAAGGAGGGTTTGGGATCAAAATAACCCATGAGCCTACAACTTCTTCTAACTAGAATGCTATAGGTTGGACTCAAAGTGATAAAGCTCATACACAAAGGGATGAAATATAAATATAGAAAAGATGCAAAGTATACAAAGTAGATCACATGTCTAAGAACCACAATGAATATAAAGAATATCTAATCAACAATTCATGCAAGATAAGGTGTGATAAAACTATAGTGCACATAAAGGAGATCTAGCTACCCAATTAGAAGGTATAAAGCATGAAAGCATCAGTATCACCAAAATGCATGATGAAGGTGAACACACAATAATGTGAAGGAAATATAACTACCTAATCAAAAGAATAAAGTAACATGTAACAAGTCAGGTTCACCAAAATGTAACATAAAAGATTGATGATTGATTTAATGTGATGGAAAGGTTATTTCACCAAGTCTTGTATGCACATTAGGGAATGAGAAAGAGGATCCACAAATATAACATTTAAGAGGACCTAAATTAGATTAACACAACTCAAGTGGATGTAGGGGTGATAATACAAAATCCAAGTCCTTTAAAGGGCATATACTTAAGGATATCCTTCTTGTTTTATTGTTATTTCCCTTTAATATAATTGATTTATTGATTAATGCCAATTGAAATAAAGTGATCTAATGCTAGCTGATTGATTAATTGCAATGCAAAAAAAATAGAAGCACACAAAAATACCTAATATAATATCTCAAAGTAAGTGCTATGAAATGATAAAGAGGGGGATTGAACTCACCTTGAGGGCTAGTAGAGGTCACAAGATCATTCTAAAAATGGGCTAGCAGGTTGTAACAAAAAATGGAACAGAGATGGATCTAGAATCAGGATGCTAGAATTTGCAAACTATGAAAATATGAAGGCTCCAAGAAAAGGTCGATTTCTCTAGTACAGGTCAACTTGGGTATAGTTCAAGGTCGACCTGTACCTACACTATCCAAAAATATGAGATCCAAATGTTTGACAAAAATTGTAACCCTAGATCCACCAATTTCGATACTAAAAACCTAAAAAACTTGCAAATCTTATCCTACACATGAAAGATGGAAATTTTTTGGGGGAAAGGAGCTTTCCTTGGTCAAGCCCCCATTTAGGAATTAACTGAAATAAAATTATGTAAAAGAAATACAAATGTAAATATTCACCTTGCTTATCAAACCTTCATGGATGGATTCGAATCCGCTACCCACAAAGATGTATGAATGTTTATATGTTATGTTGATGTATAATGTAGGATGTCTTCACAAATGTAATAGATCTAAAAGTGCCAAATAATAGACCATAGATGTAAGTATGCTTGAATGATTGAATTCTCATGCAATGTTGATGAACGTAGATCTCCTCCCTTAATGGCCAACTCCACTATCTCCTTGAAGAAAGAAGCTAGATCTATGGAAGAAAATGCTTTCTTGATTGAATGAAATGAATGCCTTCAAAAAATCCTTTCTTTATTTTCTTGAACTCCTTGAATACACCTTGAACTTGATAGCTTTCTTGTGAATGAAAGTATGAATTTATTTGGGTGTGCATGGACATATCTTAAAATTGAGGGATGATCTTCTTGGATTCTCTCAGATTAACAAAATGAAGTGAGTAGGCCTCCTTTTATATCAATTTTAGGCATAAAAATCAAAAGGGTCAACTGCACTAGGTGGTAAAATATTAAAAACCCTAAAATGGGCTTGAGATGTCATGAAACCAATGCCTCGGGTACAAGTCCAACTCAATATGTACCCTAGGTATAGGTCAAATTCAACCTATACCATAGGAGGCACAATCAACAGGAAAAACTCTAGGATCTCGAGGGTGAAAAAGGAACAAATAGAAATGGACAAAAATCAAGGAAAAAGTAGCAAATCAAGCATAAATGCATCCATGTTCTAGGAGATAACTAAAATGGGGCCTAAAAGTTCTTTGAGCTTCCAAATTAATGGGTGCTAACTTTTAAGATGGTGTCCCTTCTAATTTATGATACTACTTAGTTCCACGCGGAGTGGTTTCACTAGCCACTACAATGCTTAGTAATGCCTATGCCCACATCAACCTGCAAGTGAACTGGTCAAGAATATTTCAACAACCAAAAAAATATTCTTCCAATGAGGGTTCAATGACATCAAATGAATATTCTTGTAATGTTGGCGGAGGAAATGACATTTCACTAGAAACTAGGAACTAGACCTATTTCCTTTGTGTTTACATTAAAGAGCGTGGATCCACTTGGCTCAACCTAAAATCTAATTGAAAATGATTGGGTGGAAGGAGGATCTAAAATCCCTCAATTGAGTTGAAAAATGAGCTATTGAAATACGTGAATTGAATGCTATATCTAGGGCCAAATGTATAAAATTGGGACTATATAACAAGCACATAAAGTCTCAGAACATATATCCGGACATGGATCACATATCTAAAGAGGAAACAAAAAGAAACTCATGTTTGGAATCTGATCCTGAAAGTGGAGGTCAATGGTGGTATTAGGCACCCTTGACCTAGGATTGTTGAATGCAAACATAAATTGCATTTCCTGGACCAGGATGCTGCTCAAAACATTCCTTGAAATTTTCATCAAAAAATTGTTAGACACTAGGGGCAAAAAGAACCACTAAACCTTCTTTTTCACCTCCGTAAAAGCTTAATATAAAATTTTTTGTCTACTATTTCTAATTCCATATTTGTGTCTTCATGTCCTATTGCCAACAAATAAAAATGAGATAATTGTTGGGTTGATAAGGGTTTGCCTAGGTCAAACCGAAGTTTGGAATTAACCTTAAAATTGAATTGAAAAAGAAGCTCTAAGTATAATGCTAAATATTATACCAAGCTAATCTTGTCATCGTAATGCTCTTTGAATTTGATTACAATTTTTTATGCAATAACATGACATGACAAGACATAAAAGAGATCAATCATGAAAGCATACTTGCATGAAGATTGTTGTAACTTGCTACTCCAATATGCCTAGATATGAAGAAACTTGAAGGATATTATAGGATGAAATGCCACCTAGATATGAGTAGATTCTCGATGTATCTTGGATGTTCATGATGTGATAATGAATTAAAATAATACTCTTATATAGGGTTCTCAAGTTATTTTGTGAATCAATTTGACCTCCAATGGTCATATTTAGACACCAAGATTGAGAAACAACTAGTCGGAACCTAGCACCAACTTGTTTAAATTTGGGCCCAAGTTGGTGGGTCAATGACATCCCAAAATGTCATTGATCGGTCAAGGGATCCCAATGGCACTATTGACCAATCAAAATTGGGAAACCAAGTGAGAATCAAGGGCGCTCAGTTTGACACAAGGGCTTAGATTATCATACATACTTATGATATTAAATTGGTAGTATACCACCTAGAAATAGGCTTGGATAAGAGCTAAGATAGGAAACATTAAGGAAAGGGCACAAAAATTGGTATAAATTGTACAAGGTTATAATTTATGATACTACAATTAGAGTATATACCACCTAGACAATGTCCACATAGTAACTAGTCAATGCCTAGTAGATAACCCAGTTAGTAATTGACAAAGCATATACCATCAAATTTAATCCATAGAAATTTTGGCACCAGTAGTAATATCAAAAAGTACTAAAAATATTTTCCTCCCTCTCCTTTGAGATTTTTAGTTTGATATGGGACTTTCATATGATGATATCTACGGAAAATTGCAAAGTCTCATAATTGTTGTTGAGTAGTCCCCATTTTTGGAATTTCAGAGTTGCATTTAAGCTCATACGGTAACATTTTTGGGTGCTATTTATTTTGAAATTATATGATTTTTCTTTTACTTTGTAGTGGTATGATCAAATTGATTTCAGTCTACGTAAAAATTGTACTTTGAGTATTGGGCCAAATTTAGCATTTGTATGTACCAAGATCAAATCTAACTTGTTTTTGGCATCTAGCACTTGTAAATGCACTAAGTATAAAGTTTCAAATCGTATTTTTCTAGGGGGATTCTTGATTGAGTAATTTGGAGGGATATTAGGGTAATATTGTAGTGGTTAGTTGCATTCTTTTGCATGTTTTTGTGTCCAAATGATAGGGGAATCTCAAATTGAACTCCTAACATCACATAATTATGCATCATGGATAAAATTAGTATGGAACTTTCTCATGGGAAAGGGTTATCTTGGCTATCTAAAGGAACCAAAATTTCAACCAATTGACCCTATTGCATTAAAAAATGGGAGATTGGAAGGGAGAATACACTTGTATGTATATATTCATTAGTCTCATTTGATTTTTCTATTTCATTTTGAATCATATAAAACACCTAAAGAGGCATGGGAGAATCTTGAAAAATTGTATGGTAAAACTAATAGGCTTAGGAAAGATTAAATTGATGTTTTAAATAATCTTGATCCAACAAGATTTGACCAAATCCAAGACTACATCTCCAAAATCAAGCAACGAAGAACACAACTAAAGGATTGCAATATTAAAATAGGATTTATATTTTATTCTTAATGTGCTATCTAAGCTTGGTCCCAAGTATTTAGTGTTTGTTTCTAGATTTCATACCCATTTTATTTCTATGGGAGCATCATATGTCGATCCTAAGTTTGAGGATTTTGCAAAACTCCTAATCTAAGAAGAATCGAATTTATTTCATGTGGTTCACTAAATTAAGTCTTCTAGATAGTTAGAATTGGTGGAAAGAGATCCTAAGGTATAGAAAGAAATAGGGAATCTTGATAAGAAGAAAATGAAGACAAAGAATAAACTAACCAAATAATCCTCTCTCTTTGAAGGAGAAGCATAAATGTGCATATTGAAATAAATAAGAGCATGTTGAACACTAATGTTATCTAAAACAAATTGATGAGTTGAAGCATCTTCTTAGGAAGAATCAAATCAATATGCCTTCAAAAATTTCAAGTGGTTGATCGTATTGTTCTTCATCATTATCTAAGAAGGAGAAACATAAGGAGAAAGCACTTATTTCAATTGCAAATTTTGATTCTTATAGGTGGATACTTGATTTAAGAGCCTCACATCACAAGGCTGCATCATAGAATACATTCTCTTCATTTGAGTGTTGTTCATCATCACACATCTTGATGGATAGAAACACACATATATGAGTGTTTGTGGGAAGGGATCAATTGATATGGATGACAAAGAATTCAATGATGTTCTTTGTGTGCCTTCACTATTAACCAATATCCTTTTTATCTATTATATCACAAATGTTGGAGTAGGAAAGAGTTTTGTGTTCACACCAAATTCTATCATCATTCAAGATTTGCAAAGAAAATATATTATTGCAGTTGGGGAGCTTGATCATCAATCTTGAATCTACACCTTCTCACATTTTTCTCCTATTTTTATTCACTCGATGTACAAATTATGGTATCTAGTGTGGACACATTTGAGGAGACTCACTATGGACATTTGAATCTTGTGGTTTCATATTCTGAGGTTTTAAATATTTGTATTGAGATTCCATATCCTTCATTGACTATTGCATTTGATGATACTTATGTTGTTATAGTTTGGGCTCCTTGTGATTCAATGCAAAAGGACTAACTTTGTCTTTCAAAAATGGCTTCATAGGATGATCACTTGACAAACATTGTAGGTTGCTTATGGAGTCTTGCATTCCAAAATTGGGAGACACCATTGATCACATCCTCTCTTTGATAAAGATGATCCTTCTTCATTTGTAGTGAGGGATCACTTTTACCCTCTTGTTCATTATTTTGAGTTTGGCATGAGTCTGGATCCTTATGAGAAACATTTGGAAGAGGTCTCTTTGTCTTCAGAGGAGGTACACTTTTCCTTGGATGGTGTTCTTCATCAATTTTAAGGAGATTCTACATTGTCATCTTCAACAATGTGGCCTAAAACGCCCAAGTGGAGTGTGATCACTTTCGACATGGATATGGAGACATTTGAGCACACTTCAAAGGATAAGTATGAATGAAACAAAAAATTATATTAGTAAAGATAATTGCAAAAGTAAACTATAATTATCAATCAAATGTAAATTGCATCATTTTGGCTAGATGAAACTCTTCAAACCTATTCAATTTTAAGAACATTATAAAATGGCATGAGCGTCGCAAGGCCCAGGGTAAGAAGTGTGGAAGGTCTGTATAGCATCCGGTGGTCTGATTCTACTGCAATTATCTAGGGTAGATATTTTTTGGTTTTGGGGTCTTTCCCTTTTTGTATCAAATCTCGTTCTAGAAGGAGTGTAGAAATATAGTGTCTAGTTATGTGTATTATAGTTTATGTATAGCGGATAGTAATGGACGCAAAGCTATGTCCTTTTTAGTTGGGTTTTGTATCTATGATTGAATAATAGCCAATTTTGTGTCTATGGTCTAGACCCTGATAGGGTGGTTACAAGTGTTTGCACTCTGCATAGATCTCTGATGTACTCTTTTTGGTTTCTTAATACAAAGGGAGTTGGCCCTCTCCAACTTTATACTTAACAAAAAAAAAATTTAGAAAAAATTTCATTGTCCTCATCATTTTAATTTTATAATCATAATTCTTTATTTTATCAATCTACGAATTTAGTGAGATCTGTATACTCAGGGGAACAAAGTCAACTATATCATATTAGGCATGATATTACGTCAAATATATAAGTCACTTGATTGACAATCTAAATTATAGTTTAGTATTTAAAACAAAAATCTATTTTTTTATTTTTGTTTTGGAGGGTAAGGATTGATTTTTTTTCGAAACAAAATAAAATTTGTTAATTACAATCGAAAAGGAAAGTAAAATAACCTTTTATGAGGGGAAATTATTTTTTTTATTAATCTTCAATAAATATATAAATTATTTGAATATACAAAAAATAACTTAGATGGAATGTTGTATTATATATATAAATAAACACTTAAAAACATTGATAAGATAATAAATATTTTTTTTCCAAAAATAGATAAGATAATAAATGATATTTAAATAAAAATAGATTACAACACATCTTTTGTATTATTTTAGTTGTTCTCATCTTGATAATGGATTACAGAATGTGATACAAAATGTTGATGCAAAGATAATGTACACAGTGGAATCCAAAAATAACTCTATCTAAATAATGGATTGTGGAAATCTCTTAACGTTACTATGATAAATGTTTTAAGTTGATTTGCATGTAATAAATAAATATTAAAAAATTTAAATAAATATTTTGAAGTCATTTTAAATTACTTCTACAATTGTGAATTCAATTGTGTAATTATGGATCTGATATGGCATGCAAATCTAATATATGCTTGTATATTCAATCTAGATGTTAACTTTTAGATTGTTAGTTTTATTTTCTCTTGTTATTTTTGAATTATCCTACCTTAAAAACTTGTTTGTGGTTTTAGTTCATTCACATATGGTTAAGATAATTACTTCCTTTATGTCAAACAATGTAATGATGTCATCTTGGTGACTAGATAAAAATATTGAAGATAGCAATCTCAATTATGCAAGATATTATAGATTCTTGTACAACAGAGATTTCTTAATAAATGCTTTGATTATGTCTGCAAACAATGCTTCAATATCTCTAAGATTAATAAACCTAAGTGATATCAAATACAACTAAAATGTGCAATAACTACCCTTGTTTATATTTTCCCCATCATTTTTGTTACATCTTAACACAATATTTATTAATCAAGAAATTTATTGAATTGATCACTCTACATTTTTATTCTAATTTAGAAGTGTTATCTTTGTAACTTTACAAAAATATGACAATGGTAGTAGTAGCTCTATGTTACAAACTCACATTCTTGCACTAAAAAGGGTAAGCTCTCTATAAGCTAGACTCAAATTGACTTCCTCAAGGCTTATTTAAAATGGTCTAACTTATGGATCCCTTTTCAAGTATCACAAGCTTCATAGTCCATAAAATCATAATAGAAGGAATTCCTCCTCAAATTTGAGATAAGATCTTAGACATTTCTTTTAGGTCATAACCATTAATTAAATTGATGATTACAATTTCACACATGTAAAATAGTATGATAACAAGTGTATAATATACAAATATTAGTACAATGTCAAAACAAAGTGTGAACACAAAATCAAAAAGTATTTAGCTTGTGCATAAATCACATGTATACATAATGATCAACATAGGAATACATCATATATAAGCAATCAATTCATGTACATCACATGTACACATGATAATTGATTTATACATACATACCATATACACATGGTGATTAGTTCACCCATGTTTCATATGTACACATAACGACTAGCATATATATATAGTGGTCAAGTCATATATATATATATATATATATATATATATATATATATATATATATATATATATATATATATATATATATATATATATATATATATATATATATATATATATATATATATCCTCTTATATACATCTCATATACACGTAGTGATCAACTTCTATTCACATAACATGCACATAATGATCAATCCCTTTGTACATCACATATACATAATGATCATCTAGAATAAAGGAAGTGGATACAAACTTACCCAATTCAATAAAACATAAGCCCGTATAATAAGGTGACAATATGGAAAAGTAAAATGAGTGCATCTCATAGTGTGTTGTGGATTCATCCTTATGTTTATAGCTAATTATGATGAAAAGACAATCATTCAATGCTACAAGCTATCATCACTAACAAGGATATGCATAGCAACATATAACAAATGTGGATATTAATATTTTTTTAATAAAAATTTTAACCTTTGAGTTGGTGGATATTGATATCAATCACGTACATGCTAATAATGAAAGTAGATCCAACTTAGTGTGAGATAGGTCCTAGAATGTATCACTTACATATTATTAGTGAAATTTGTCTAGTCCTATCATATTGTAGGTAGCTCATATAATATGTCTCTAGCATGCTACTTGTGAAATGCAACTAAAAGGTCTAGGATATGATGGTTGTCTCCTAGCATTTGTCACCAATATGCTATTGGTGACAACCAACTAGACCGCATTAACAAACCTAACAAGTGGAATCCTAAATAGCTAGGTAGTCATATATGAGATGCATTTAAGTTTTACACGTCTTAGACTAGTTGATCTTGTTACAATACCATATAGAGTGATCAACTAAGCTGTGCATGTGATCCTTTTAGTTTTTGTTGATCAAGATATTGGCACACAACACATTAAACTTGCATAAGTTGGCTTCCAACTAATCACATATTTATAAATAGATAAAAAGGTATATAGTAAATAATCTCAATGGTCATCACTATTTCACAGTTCCATAAGAAAATAAATTATATATTAAATTACACGCATCATAAAGATTGTACATTAACATGAGCTTTCAAGTTAATATTCTAATATAACATTCATTCATAATATGCATGTGGAATACTAAAATTCACAAATCAATAATAACCCTTCTTGACCATTTGGAAATCCTACATTATAACATATAGGCTAATGATGCAAATAAATTCTACATATAGCATTTTTACTTTAGATTGTTGTAAACCATGCAACGAGAGTAATGAGGCAATGGTACAACATAAGTTCAAGCATAGAAACAAACTTAAAACTTGAATGCATTTCTTACACACTCCTCTATAGACTTGGATCACAAATGCATCCTTTTTCCCAATAACTACCCACACACCCTCTTTCAAATGACATCAAAGTCACATGTAGTTCTAATAACCAAATAATAACATTTACAATTGGATCATAGAGAAATATGAGACCAATCAACTCTCATGGTTTCCAAACCCATCAAAGATTCTTTTCTTAGGAGAAATAACTAAAATCTCAAATTTATGGTTTTGGTAGGTCTCATAGCTTCCACAATCTAAAGAACTAAAATTCCCTCTAAACAATATCAAAATTATGTATAATTCATAGTGTTATCAAACTTCATGTAACATATAAATTTCACATATTCTACAACTAATTCTACCTAGGTCTAGATGAACAAGCTTTTGGTTTAAATTGTGTATATATTTTTGCTCAACATTTCAGATCATACTCAATGATCCATCATCAAGAAGAGCACCAATGAGTAGGATCTCAAACTTTGTGCAAAAATACATATACAGTTTAAAGCTTGTTCATCTGAATCTAATAGACTATGCAAAATTAATGCTAACTAACCTACGTCTAATTAAAATTTAAGAAAGATTTTTATGCTAAAATAAATGGAGGAAATATAAGATCTCTTCTTAGCCATAACCCCCTGAATTTTTGTCACGATATAATAAGATCATACAATGAAATAATATATCATTGTGAAGAGTAAGGAGTTCATACAATGATTTTCCCAAATTTAATGAATATTATTTATAATAGAAAATAGGTGCCAAATGCAACCTATTTCAATGAATTAACCCTTGAAGAGTAGGGAAATACAATGCAAGTCAATTCCACTTTCTCACGTCCTATTTTTGTTTGTATTAGAGGCCTAAACCTTTTGCAAGGAAGGTTAACATGACATAACATCAAGCACAATTAACTATCTATCTAATTAACATACACATACATATATAGATGTATGTAAATGAGCAAGCCAAGAAGAACTTGTTAGGCTCAACACAAATAACTTTACTAAGTGAACTATATAACAATTGTGATCAAGAAATTCTAGCAAGGTAAAGGTAAAGATAGGAATTATACCCTGACTAGCAAACATAGTTTTTTTCATTAGAAATCATAAAATCTTGAGTCCGAGATTAAAAAACCAAAAGGGACAAATACATACCAAAACCAATGTTTAAGAATGGCCTTTCTATGGCCAACTTCGACAAAGCAAATCATAAAAAGGAACTTGGTAAGATAGACCACACACAAGACTCAATTTGTGTTGACCAATCTCTAAACATGCTTTCCAAGGGAGTTCTTCCAACAAAGAAACTTATTTCATGTCATTCACAAGCAATATCAACTTTCAAGATAGGCATAACCACGTCCAACTCAAAAAATCAAAATTCATACCGTGTGAAAAACCCTAAGAACAAATATCAGAAAAATGATTTTTTAAAAAAGCGATCTAACTATCGACACTAACATAAATTGATAGATTGATAAAATTTAAAATCATTACAAAAAAAATTTAAAAAATTAATAAAAAATATAGTAAATATACCAAAAATACAATATAACAACAGTATAACAAACACAACACAAACAAAGAACAAAACCCAAAGACAACTCAAATCCAAAGATTCATATCCACAAATATACATTTTTTTTTCCATTACAATTAAAACATGCATATAAAAAAAAAGCACCCAACTCACCCACTCCACCAAATTGATGTCTAGACCTCTCTTTACCTTTTAATTTTGACCGACTGTTATGCAAGCTAGGCGACTGTTATGCAAGTTATGCAATAGAAAGAGAATCTTAATGGCCTGACCCACTTAAACTCATGAGTGGAAGTGACAACGAAAGGCTATCAAGGGGGTGGTGCAGTCAACAAGAGAAATAAGAAATTATATTAACAAGAAGCTTTGTAAATATGCCACACCTAAAAACCAACCTACCAAATAATTGAAATTTTCATTTTAAAGTCTGGTGAGTCGTTGGATCGGATTTATGGACGGTGTGGATGTGCGGGTGTTGGTGCCCTTGGACAATATAGGTATAATTTTGAGAGTTGTAAGCAACCACTAAGCCCATCACCCTTCCCCTTGCATTGTCGCCTTGCTTACCTACTCCTGCCCACAGAGTATATAAAAATACCCACCTGAAATGGAACTTGTCTAAAACATTTGAAGTGGCTACCATTTCTTTTGGGATCAGTATGTTTCACTTCACCACACTTCAATGCTTCACTATAATTCATGTATTCCAGAGATTTATCTGAATCAATTACATGTGGACTAGTTGATTCTATGTCACTTGTTATGAATTGCATGCATTACATTTTGAAAGTGCTTGCAAGCTGACTGATTTGTGTTGAATTGTTAGAGTTCTTGTTTGCAATCATGTTTTTCTTATCATTCAAATATGTATTACAGGTTGAGCACTGAGCAGTAGTCCTCTGCAATTTACATCCATGGCTTCCCATGTGATTGGTTATCCTCGCATGGGTCCCAAGAGAGAGCTGAAATTTGCATTAGAGTCTTTCTGGGATGGCAAGAGCAGTGAAGCAGAGTTGCAAAAGGTGGCCAGGGATTTGAGAATTTCAATGTGGAAGCAGATGGGTGATGCTGGTGTGACCTATATCCCTAGCAACACCTTCTCATACTATGATCAGGTGCTTGATACCACTGCAATGCTTGGAGCTGTTCCTCCCAGATATGGCTGGAATGGTGGAGAGATTGGATTTGACACCTACTTCTCTATGGCCCGTGGTAATGCCAAGCTGCCTGCCATGGAAATGACCAAGTGGTTTGACACCAACTAGTAAGTACTTATTGTTCCCCTGTTTTTGCTTAATTCTGCTTCACTGCTCTTGCCATCCTCTGCTTCACTGTTTCTGTTGATTCTAGGGTTTCAAAGGAAGTATGCAATGTTTGTTATTTCAGCCACTACATTGTTACCCTGTTTTAGCTATATTCTGCTTAGAGATTTTGTTGATTCCAGAGATTCTAAGGAAGTATGTGATGTTGGTAATTTCAGCCACTACATTGTTCCAGAGCTGGGACCAGAAACTGAATTCAGATACTCCTCACATAAAGCAGTTGATGAGTACAAGGAAGCTAAACAGGTAACTAGCATACATCCACTGACCGCTATAAAGTAAATAGATGGTATTATAATTTCTTTTAGCTTCAATGGCGGTGGCATTTATTTTTGCAATCTTTTGATTAAGTGTCGTGATGAGCTCTGGGCTCTCCCTTTGGGGGAAATTGAGCCATTGGAGGGGCTGATGGTAATGTTTAATAAGAACTTTCCTCCCCTATACCTTGCTGTGATTCTCTATTGCTTATTTTTTAGGCACCGTGGTTCATTACTTACCGTTCCCTGTATGTAGATGTGGAAATGAAGTAGAGATTAGATCCATTCTTTATTAATCTATTTTTGAAAGTTGTGTAATTGAGCGTGTTGAATGCTCCATCAGGCTTGCTTGTGAAAAGCTGTTGATTTCCTCAAATGGGAACCACGAGTAGTTGGGTTTTCAATAGAAGAGACCATATTGTTCACATTCTACTGCAATGAAGAATGTTTAACGTGAATCCATTTTTATATGTTGGTTAAATTTATAATCTGTGACTGATGTGCTATGTTTGTTATGCAGATTGGCATTGAGACTGTGCCTGTTATTGTAGGACCATTGACATACTTGCTGTTATCCAAGCCTGCAAAGGGTGTTCCTAAAATCTTTGATCTCATGTCTCTGCTGGATGCAATTCTTCCAGTCTACAAGTGAGTTTTCACATTAAAAAGTAACACATAACTGCTTGAATTTCATAATTGTGAGAAATGATGGATTCTTTATGCTGTGTTTACTTTTATTACTGGTCATTGATGCTCTGCTTTCTGCTGTAATTACATCAGAGAAGTTCTTGGCGAGTTAAAGGCAGCTGGGGCAACATGGGTGCAATTAGATGAGCCCTCACTTGTAATGGACCTTGAAGCTCACCACTTAGAGGCCTTCTATAAGGCTTATTCTTTCTTTGGGGGACTAGATGGAATCAAATTGATTGTTGAGACATACTTTGCTGATATTCCAATTGAGACTTACAAGTAAGTTAGCTTGCTTCATATTCTGCTCCTCACCATATTTCAGATTTATTTTGTATAAAAAATATGTTTCACAATAGAGTCCCCATGAAAATGCCCTAGATGACATTTGCATAGAAGAATCAGATGGTTAAAGTTTGGAGGTCTTAAGTTGCTAATGCCATGAAAGAATTTTTGCCACAGGACCATTACTAAATCAAAAGCTATATCTGCTCTTGGGTTGGATCTAGTACGTGGAACAAAAACATTCAGCCATATCAAAACTCATGGCTTTCCTAGTGATAAATATCTGTTTGCTGGAATCGTTGATGGACGGAATATCTGGGCAACAGACCTGGCAGCAGCGTCTACCATTTTGAAGGATCTGGAAACTGCAGTTGGTAAAGGTACACATGCACATTATTTTAGTTTGAAGAGTTGTATATGATTTCATTTTAAATCTTGAAACTGCAATTGGTAAATGTACATGTCCACATTATTTTAGCTTGAAGAGTGGCCGGATCAAGGAATTTACAGAGTATATGTTTTGATTTAAATAATCTTGCTTCCCTTAATAAGATTATAAATTTTTCTTACATTGCAGGCAAAGTTGTAGTTTCTACTTCCTGCTCTCTTCTTCATACAGCAGTAGATTTAGTGAATGAGACAAAGCTTGATGATGAGATAAAATCCTGGCTTGCATTTGCTGCACAAAAAGTAGTTGAGGTAGTTGCTTTGGCTAAAGCATTCGACGGCCAAACAGATCAGGTAAAGATTCTCCCAACAATTTTTACTTAGACCTTTACTGATTGTTAAAGTTGAAGCTTGAAAGTACTTTTGAAGAGGTATAAGAACCTAGGAGAAATTTTGCACTACATCTTCAGAGCAGAATTACTCCAAACAAGTTGTGATGGATCTGGATTTTGCACTATGGATGGGCAGCAACTTATCCCCTAGATGGTCTTTACCGTTTCTGCAGATAATTCTTCATAGAAAATAAAGTAGAATTCATTTCACAGACCATAAAAATTGTAGGTTGGATTTGACAGAAGTCTAGGTCTTCAAAATTAAGGACTGTTTTTTTCACATGATTAGGAAAAGGAATTTTCTTTTTCCATTTAACCAAGTTTTGTTGGCATCTCAATCAAAAACTGCGGTCTAAGAAATTCAACCATGCTACGCTGCAGGCATACTTTGCAGCTAATGCGGCTGCTATATCTTCAAGGAAGACGTCTCCAAGAGTGAACAACGAGGCAGTGCAAAAATCTGTAGGTTATCAATTGATCTTTTGTTTGCTTATGTTCTATTCCTTCTGCTTTTTCGGTTCAAAATGGTCCTCTGTATCTGACTGCTTATATTCGTGATCTACCTATTTTTATAGTGAAAAATGTCTGCAAATGGTCAAGTGAATATTTATATGCATTCTATTAGGGTGTATAGCAGCTTTTGGAAAAATATCTTAGTAAAGAATTTGCAAAATGTCATGAGCAACAAATCACTGTCTATTGTGCATGAATGAAATAACAGGCTGAAGCTCTCAAGGGCTCTGATCACCGACGAGCAACTCCTGTTACAGTGCGTTTAGATGAACAACAAAAGAAGTTGAACCTACCAGTCCTTCCAACAACAACTATTGGCTCTTTTCCTCAAACAGTGGAACTTCGGAGAGTTCGTCGTGAATATAAATCAAAAAAGTATGTTGTTCTGGATGCATTATTAATTGAGAATTTTACCAGGTTTAAATATGGTTAAAATATCTCTGTATGCAACTGCATCCAGATTTTTAAAATCAATGCATCAGATTGCACTCTTTGATGCATTATCAAATTTTTCCTCTTCCTAATAATAGTTTAGGAATGTGATCTGAAATGTTTATTTTAAAAATCTAGATGCAGTTACATGCAGCAATATATTAAGAAATACTTATTACTACAGACTCTGGAAATATCATGGCTGGTACAGGCTTCAATATTTTTCTCCCATTCTTGTTCAGAAAGCATGTCTGTCTTAACATCACAGTACATAATTCTGACATTTCAACAGGATTGAAGAGCTTGAATACATTCAATCGATCCAGCAGGAGATTTCCAAAGTGGTTAAGATGCAAGAAGATCTTGACATCGATGTTCTTGTTCATGGTGAACCTGAGGTGGGTGTTCTGTGCATAGGGTTTGAATCAATGTATAACTTGTAGTATCTGCCAATGGAAGCTAATTTGATTCATTTCTGCAGAGAAACGATATGGTAGAATATTTTGGAGAACAGCTTCAGGGATTTGCCTTTACAGTGAATGGTTGGGTACAGTCTTATGGTTCTCGGTGTGTGAAGCCACCAATTATCTATGGTGATGTCAGCCGCCCAAAGCCGATGACTGTATTTTGGTCAAAGTATGCCCAAAGTCTTACCGCCCGCCCCATGAAGGGAATGCTTACTGGTCCAGTTACGATTCTGAACTGGTCCTTTGTAAGAAATGATCAGCCCAGGTAAGGATGGTATATTGCTGATGATATTTCCTAAATACTTGTAATTTAATCATCGGATATGATTCTTGATACTTTTACCTTCATTGATGATTCCTCAGAGCTCGGTTTCACTATTTTCTCTTATTAATATGTATAATGTAGGTCGGAAACCTGCATGCAAATCGCTTTAGCCATCAAGGAAGAGGTTGAAGATTTAGAGGCAGCTGGGATTCAGGTATAACTTTACAACAGTTCTATCTTAAATCTTGCCAACTCGGCTGTTGTTTAAATTTCAGCTTTGTGGGTAAGTCCTTCAAATTTGATCCTGACACACCATAATTCTGAGTCCAGG
Source organism: Chamaecyparis obtusa (assembly GCA_027943335.1). Classification (NCBI taxonomy): domain Eukaryota; kingdom Viridiplantae; phylum Streptophyta; class Pinopsida; order Cupressales; family Cupressaceae; genus Chamaecyparis; species Chamaecyparis obtusa. The sequence continues at coordinate 43,530 of BSBK01003511.1, read as the reverse complement.
TAATCCAAATTGATGAGGCAGCTCTAAGAGAAGGATTACCTTTACGAAAAGAAGACCAGGCTCACTACCTTGAATGGGCTGTTCATGGTTTCCGAATCACCAACAGTAGTATAAAGGATACTACCCAGGTTTGTTAAGACTTCGAAGATGTACTCTTCAATCTCTCTGTTGCATGAATATGTTAGGATTCTCATTTTGTTGGCACTCATGTGGTATTTCATTTTTCAGATCCACACTCACATGTGCTACTCAAACTTTAACGACATCATCCATTCCATCATTGATATGGATGCTGATGTCATTACTATTGAGAATTCCCGTTCTGATGAGAAATTACTATCAGTTTTCCGTGAGGGTGTGAAATATGGGGCCGGAATTGGACCTGGTGTCTATGATATACACTCTCCCCGCATCCCAGATACAGAAGAGATTGCAGACCGTGTCCGCAAGGTAGTATGGCATGGTTGTATTACCATACCACTAATTAAAAACATTGAATGTGTTCTTTATTCACTTTTGGTCTACAACTTACCTTAATAGCTTGGTTTGCCAGATGCTTGCTGTGCTGGAAACAAACATCCTGTGGGTCAATCCAGACTGTGGTTTGAAAACCAGAAAGTATGGTGAAGTTGTTCCAGCTTTAACAAATATGGTTGCAGCTGCAAAGTTGCTGCGATCTGAACTAGCCAGTGCAGAGTGAGGAAGACATTAAAACATAATCATTATTAATTTGAATGCAGTGAAGAATTGGAAGCAAGTTTTACGCTTCAAATAAAGGGAATTTCTTATCAAGCATTGTAATCTTATTTTTCGAGTTGGGCAACTGTTTTTATAATGAAAATAGCTTTCACGAAGCTGTCAATTATATTAACTGGTCCTCTAACTGCTTCCTTAAAGGGTTATTTACAAAGTAATTGAAGCTTGATGAATATGGAAAAGATTTTCTGGAAAAATAGGTATCTGCTGTTATGTTAAAGGGCAATTTAAGTATTATGAGATCCTATTGTAGAACACAATCTGGTTTCTCTTCTTATTCTTTATTTCCCTTTATTGCTTAAGAAAATTAAACCCATTAAGAAATCCTGGTATTTACCTACAAATGCCTTGATTCTATGTTGCGTACTCAATCCTTTGATTTGAACATTGAAATGAGCTTACGGTCATGTATGATATTATGGTTAAAATGAAACAAATCATTATCTTAATTCACTATAATCTGCAAGAGATAAGACATTAAGATAAGGCAAATGTAAGGATGCAGACATATCCCTAAACATGTTTACCAGCCCCTGGTCTGCTCACATCCCAATTGTAAAATTTGATACTGTTTTCTGTTGGTGTTAGTTAATTCCAACTCCATTCCAACTCCCCGTTTCTTTTTCAGTTTGATCCGTAATTTGTGGATGGTAACTGTTTCATTCTGTCCTTCAATTGCTGCGTGAAAGAAGGGTAATTATCAGTCATGCATTAAGTCTAGCTTGGTGAACTGTCATTTATTTCCTGATTTCTCTGTCCACCATGATTTGCTATTGTTAACGGTGGCTCTTCATTAGCAGTTTCAATTTGTATAAATCTACACTATGTGTGCAATGTAAATCATGGCATATTATTATTAATCAATGAGAGATTGGAATTCTTGTTTAACATGCTCTGTTTTCTGTAAAGGCTTTTTTTTTCTCTTTTCCTTAGCTAGATCTATGCAGCCATAGCTGCAAAATTCTACATGGTATCAGAGCTTAGGTGCTAGGAAAGAGAAATGTAATTTTTTTTTTACAAGTTCTAAAGATTAGATTGGTTGCAAGGAATGGAGTTTTCAGCCTCTGCTCTTCTCACGCCATTCAACTATTTCGAATGCACGCCACAGATTCTACTTTGGCCCACAAGTAGAGGTTTGTATCAAACAGTTATGGCAATAGAGGCTGAGCTGGATTCCGCATCAGAGAAAGGTCAAGGTCATGCTCTCTTCGCATGGGCCTTGTCTTCTTTTTCTCTTTAGAGACACTATGTCAGTGGACCGTCATGCCTCTCCTTTCAACATTATGGAGGGGTTTTCTACTATTCGTGTTGATGGTTCTTTGCTTCCATAGTTGATCAGTTGTATAGACAATTGACACCTGTATTTTCAACCAACACTTTATTCTTGCATAGTTGAGTAGTGTCGATAGAGTCACTCATACAGATTTATGTGTCATCTACATCCTTGAATGATAGATGTTTTGCCTTTGTTTGTCATCTATTCATTGGTTGGGAGCACATATGCAAATTATTGTCTTTTGTATCTTCGATTGACAGATGTTCTGCCTTTGTTTGCCATCTGTTCTTGGTTCGAGTAGTGTCGTTGGGGGCACTCATGCAGATTGATTCTGATTTTCATTTTGGTTTCAGAGAAATCTCTTCATTCAGCACTATGGTGGTTATCATTTGACAGATGTCCACGATTTTCTTGTTGATGTCCTTTTGCTTTTCTGTTATGTAAATTTTGAGGGGGGGTTTTATTCCCATTGGATTTTCCCTCTTTCCTCTTTCCTTTCCTTAGTTTTAATTCTCCTTAGTTGAAATTAAGGTGGGGTGTTGGTGTTAGTTAATTCCAACTCACCGTTTCTTTTTCAGTCTGATCCGTAATTTGTGGATGGTAACTATTTCATTCTGTCTTCCAATTGTTGCGTGAAAGAAGGGTGATTATCAATCATGCATTAAGTCTAACTTGGTGAACTGTCATTTATTTCCTGATTTCTCTGTCCACCATGATTTGCTATTGTTAACGGTGGCTCTTCATTAGCAGTTTCAATTTGTATAAATCTGCACTATATGTGCAATGTAAATCATGGCATATTATTATTAATCAATGAGAGATTGGCATTCTTGTTTAACATGCTCTGTTTTCTGTAGAGGCTTTTTTTTTCTCTTTTCCTTAGCTAGATCTATGCAGCCATAGCTGCAAAATTCTACATTTTCTAGCAAGTTAATCTGCTTGTCTTAGTTGCAAGGCTGATGGGTTACAATGTAGTCAGACAAACATCGTCTGAGTGTCAGAGGGTGTGCATGTATTGTACCTCTAAAATAGCAGTAAAGTAAAATATTAGATTGAAGTAGAGGTGATCAGACACATGTTGAGAAAACTACATGTCACTTAGAGCTTCTTCAAATGGTTGTCGTATGTTTAAATGCAAGATCTGAAGGCAATATGTTCACAGGGTTTTCCTGGATTATTTTACTTGTATGTTTCTTCACTTTCTTATTGTCCATGTGCTTCTTTTAAGGATTGAATCCGTTCGGATACTCATTAAGCACTGTGTATTGTCGGTTGAAGATAAAGATTTCATCATATTCCTCAACGGGCTAAATGAACCTTTTAACTGGTGACTTAGGGGTTTGATAAAATAGGTTTACATCAAACATATGAATATGCACTAACTAGTTCTCTTCATGCATTACTCTTCACTTGCTTTTGTTAATGTGTTAAGCTTCTGGTTAACACATTTTCTGTTTTGATTTCAGTTTTGAAAGTCCTTTGGCATTTTAACTGTGCATTAACTGTCTATAAAATAAGAATGCGAATCTTTATTTTTTCAACAATAATATTACACAATTCTCCTGCACCGGTCCTAACCTGACAGTGGTACCAGAGCACAAGAAAGCTAATTTTTCTTTCCTTCTCTGTCGCTCCTGCTTATAAATCAACGAAGAAGAACAGTACTGTAGGTAGGAATGGAACGCAGCCAAAAGGAGGGGGAAAATTATTGCGAAAAAAGGAAACATTGCCAAACAAATCAGGACGGATGTTGCGAGAAGACTCGTTTTCTACTGCTTCCACCTTCTGCTAGCTTTGTGAAAGAATACAAACAGAGAAGCATCCGAAATTAGGTTATGTTTTGTTTTTTACCTCGTTAGAAACGCAGTGGGGACGCAGAGAACTGAGCAGCTAATAGAACGACTTGCTTGACGTTTTCCCCGGCTGCGTACTTGGTTTTGGTTAGGGCAAAGGCCGGCCTTTCATGTTTTTGCTCATGGTTTCATTCCCTGAAACGACGCGCTTCAGGATTTGACAGAACTTGTGACTCCTCCATTTTATTCTTTACTTTGGCAAACAGCAATGACAGTACAGTGCAAAGCACAATCCCTTACAAGTTAAAGTTGGCCTTCAAGAATTATAGGGGAGAGGAGCTAAAAGTTGTTATTGCTGATTATATCTACTCATAATAGAATGAAATGTATTGTTTAGTTGTAAACAGTAACTGATCATGTGATGCCAAATCATTTGCACTAGTATTGGTCTCCCTTTTGCATGATCATTGGCCTCACCTTTTTTGGACTGTTTTGGACACTTCGACAAAAGGGGGACTTCCCAAGTTATGTTACCAGAAACGAGAAACAAAAATGGCAACAGATAAATGAAATATTTTAAGATTGTGTATAAAAAACAGATATATATATATCAAAATAATTCAATTAAATAATAATACAAATATATTTAGTTCAATGAAAAATATATTTAAATATGGTGAAAAAAGTTAAACTAGAGTAACTTCAAGTTAATAACTTTGACTCACTCTAATTACTTGTAAGGAATTAATTGGTAGGTTAAAAAAATAAATTTAACTATAATTGTAAAAATCTTAAAAAATTCTAACAGTAGTTACAGTATTATGCTTAAAACTTAACTGGAGGAATTCATGCTTAAAATTTCAAATTTAACTGGAGGGAATTATGTTTAAAACTTAACTGCAGTGAATTATGCTTAAAATTTAACTTGAGTACATTGAATTTTTTTATAAAAAATTAAAATGACCTGACAAACACCGGAACAGTTAGAAACCCGTTTCGGCAGTTGAAATGAGAAACGAGTCTCTGTCATTGCGCTTTTTAAAGTAATTTAAAATTTCTAAATAAGATTTTGAAATTTGCCAAATTAAAATGCTCAATTATTAAATCTTCTACCCTAGACTACTGAACTATTTGCAAAATTTATTTTCTTTTGTCTAAAAAGAAAAAACATCATCTCAAATTTTATTTATTAAACTTATAATGAATTTTTGATCTTGCAAGTTATCTGTGATTGATTTAAATCATTTCTATGCTTTATTTTCTACCATTTTTATCTTTATGTAGAATTTCCGTGTATTTGGGATCAAACTCTTATTACTTTCATTGTTGCCTTTCTGGTGCAGGGTATGTTTTGCCCTTGTTTCTTTAAATTCTATTTACAGCCAACTGTTAAAACTCCACCAGCTGTAGTATTTTCCAAGTTTCAATTTTACATGTTTGCTTTGATTAATGTCAATCCTCTGTACTGTTACTGATTTCTAACCAGTCTCAATGGTTTTATTCTACATTTTTAATAAAATAAACCTCTGGTTTTATACCATATATAGCTTCATTAGCTATTTACTGTGTGGTATGACTGTTGCTTTCTACATTCTTACTGGATTAATCTTTGGGAGGTTTTCTGAGCGTACAGCGCTATGAGCAAGCTAGATTTTGACGTAAATTTTTTATCTTATCTTACAGTATACAACTCGGATTATCCAATTTTCATATCTGCTTTCCGTAATCTAATATCAGCATTGATGACAGAATTGTTCCTTGATCCAATGGACTTAAAGAAAAAATAATCTTCAGAAAGAAAAAGCAATAATTAACGATCGACTCCGCTGGGGATCGAACCCAGAATCTCTGGTTTCGTAGACCAGCGCCTTATCCATTGGGCCACGGAGTCCTTAGTGAAGATTAAGCGTGAGTTTACATTTTAGTAATGATTTTCTATACCTTGCCACTATCACCACGTCACTACCACTCATGCTTCGTAACCTAGATGATAACTTCATCTTGATTGCTCCAAAGGTGTATTTTAAGTGCTTTTTCACTTCGTTGTTTTTTTCGATTTAGTTGTATATTTACAATAAATATGTTTTCAATTTTGTTAAGTATAAATTATTTGTAAAACATTTTATTTAAATTTGAGAAATATTATTTGCTTGTGTTTGTATATATGTTATATCTTAAATTTGATTTAAATAAGCATATGGCTTCTCTTCAATCTTAATTCATGTGTAACATTCTTATTAATCTTATGTGTTTTTATATAAATGAGTTATTCAAAATACAAAAAATAATAATAGTTATATATTCTTATTTTTTAAACTCATATATGTTGTACACACCCATTTCTATTAATGCACTTTTATGCACTCACATCATAGGGCCTTACACCTCTTAACTCTTTCCATACTTATGTTGAAATATGTTTCTTAGGGGCTTGACAAAGACAAACTCCTAAATGTTCCATAAACACTCAAATTCTCGTGTTTTTCAAATTCGCCAAGTATTGTAGTAGGTTGTATAGGTTTTATGACCTACAATATTTTATGTTAGCAAACACAAACATTTCTACACCTAAAAGATGATAATGTGTTCAAAAAAATATTTCATGTCATGCAAGACATTTCTACACTTTTGAGATATATATATATATATATATAGAGAGAGAGAGAGAGAGAGAGAGAGTCAATGTAGATTGCAAAAAAATGGAAGCTACTAATGGGTAATTGAAGGAAATAGAACATTGTCTGACCATGAGTACAAAGCAACCACAAGATAGTTGTGAGAGACATTCATTTCATATATTGAACAACTTTACATTAACAAATATTATTATTAGATCGAAATTGTAACACCTATTCTTTAATTTGTTGAAGTTGATCCATGACTTTCATATTCTTCTTACATAAAACTTGGGGTTGCAAAAATAAAAAGCCACCTTGAGAAAAATGTTAAAGACTTAAGTGCTAATCATCTAGAATATTCTCCCAATGTCTTTTTAGCCCTTGACTACAACTATAACTTTTGAAACCAAATAAATTTAGTATAACCTTCTCTTATTTCTATTTCAAGCTCAAATTTGTATTACTTTTACTAAATTAAAACTAACAAGTAATTTGTTGCTTTTTTATATTTAGTTATAATCAAAGTATTAATTAAATAAATTCAACTTTGATAATTAAAATAAATATATTTGGTTTAGGATGTTTGTTTTTATTTGTATGAATTAAACATTCTTACATAAACAAAAAAATATCACAACCTTCTTAAACAACAAAAATAGACATCCTTTGGCCAAATTATTACTCTTTCATGTTTTCCTTTTTATATTTGCTCAAAATATTCAACTATGGATGCATCCTCTTTCTTTCTCAACACCCTCACTAGAGTGTGGTGCACAACCATCCAAGGCATAAAAGCAATCTTGTATCAACCAATTTTTTTCTTTCATGTTTTATTTTGTTTTGCAAGTTTCTTAATAATGTTCTAGTATGCTCTTACCCTAGAAGGCTATTCATACTATAGAAACCTATTTTTTAAATTAATGTATCAACATATTTTTTTCTATTCAAGATAGTATATCAAAACATCACTACATTATACGGAGCATCTGCACCAATTTGTATTAGCACAAATCACTGAATAACCAAAAAATATACATTGAGTTTGTACAACTTAATCCATCATACAACAAATATTAAAATAAACTAACCCCATGGACCTATAACACTGTGACTACATTCTACCTTGTCCCACTCATAAGTAACTAAAGGAGGCACTATAGTATCATGATCAATTGTAATATTATATTTGACATTGTGTTTCTCTTTCTTTCTAATGCCATCCATGTTAAACTTGGTGATCTTTCTTTATTTTGAATGTATTTGTTAAGTTTATTACAGCTCTTCTTTATTCAATTTATTCCCCCCTTGGGGGAAGAAATGAGCAAATTTGATTTTTGTTTTATATATCAACATGAGGCCTTCTCTTAGCAAGATCACAAATTTGTCCTTGGGAATCTCTAGGGAAGATGAAACTTGAAACATGATTGTTAGAATGGTGATTTCACTGGTAAATTAGTAAGGTGTCTTCTTTTTCCTCAAAAATATCTTCATTCCTTTTTCCCACAAAAACCAAAAAACCAAATTGGTAAAAAACCAAAAATCTATTCATCTTTTTTGCATTCTTAAACTCTCTCATCTCGATGATGGATCATGGAGTACGATCTGAAATGTTGATGTAAAAAAAATTCACACAATCTTGCCTAGAAGCATAACAACAATGGTAAGAACAAGACGAAATCTATTTAAATTTACATTAAAAACCTTAACATACCCAACAAGGATTTCAACCAAGTAAAACCAATATTGTCATACCAATTCACAAGCTAGCCAAACATCAAAGGCCATAGAACAAGAGCATATTTGCAATAAAAAAGGTACTCAAAAGTTTCAGGAAAATCACAACATTCATAGGTTTTGATTGGAAGTCCATACGAACGTGAAACATGATCTACTTGAAAAGATTTTTCAGGATAAGCAACCAACAAAAACAAGTTTTTTGAGGTTCAACGGGTTTATGCCAGAGGTGATTCAAGGTTTGAAATCATTTAGAGTCAAACCAATTTAAATTCTAAGCATAGTTAAGCCAATTGTAGACTTTTCTCGTGACAAACATCACATTATATATCTTGTTGATTGAAATAAAACTAAGTTTAGAGTCATCTTTCCATTTAATTTTATCAATCAAATATGAGTCACTTATCATTTTTCTTGGGAACCATTCACCTAGATCATTATTAATCATGGAATAGGTTTTCTTATAGGTTGAAGGTAACCCATACTTAGTGTTTAGTTTCTCTCGTGATCATAACTTGCCATTCACCAAGATGTCTTTCAAAACTCTAACACTCCACTGAGTCCTAAGCCTTAGATGGACAACCCTGAGTCAAAGCCAAAGGTTTTAGAGCAGTGTTCCACCAGATTGACCTATTAGTTACACAAAGTGGATGAAAGTTATTCATTGCTACTGTAGTGCCTCCCTCGTTTATGCCCTTTGTACGAACATCCTAATGGTGTGGTTTTGACTGTCACTCTCGAAGGGTAAGGTCATGTTGGTCCCATGTGAGGGAGAATCCACTAAGAGGATTATTTTGGAGCATGTATCGACGTTCTGCATGAACTAGGAGACGTAGGATATGGTCTTGAATCGCATTCTGGAGACCCTTAGAGTAGGGATGAGTCATTCATGTGGATGCAGTGATTGTTACCCACATTATGGTTGATGGCATCATGAGATGCTCTTTGCCCAGATTTTCCTTATGTTTATCAGGAGTTTATCTTTGGAAGTCATGTCAGATGTTTTAAGAGATTCTATCTTGGTATTATCTTTCTGCATAATAGACTCAGTAATTAGAAATTTATGTTGCTGCATTATTATTTATGTCCTGGTGGATAGAGGTTTGATCACCATTTGTGATGTACTCTTTTCATGTTACTTACACACTCAAAATCCTAGGATGCTCTGTGTTTTAAATAAGATTAATTGAATTCAACTGATCTTTGTGATAATACTATCAAGTGCATGTTTTATAGAAATTATATTGGAATAAGGTAGTTTAAATAATAAAAAGGTGATATATATATATATATATATATATATATATATATATATATATATATAGTTAAATATTGTTTCCCATGTGTATGTAATCTCTAGAAGAAATGCAGTAGGAAAGGTGTGAGTGTACCACTACTGAATGTTGAAATGTTTTTATTTGGATATGAATGCTTACATAAAGGACCATTTGAATTTATTTTATGTTGAGTCATGTATTAATCGAAAAGTGATTATTAGGTCCTGATGTTGAGTGGGAGATTTTGCATAGAACGCTTTGATGTTATAATAATGCAAGAAAAGCAAATCATTTGAAATGTAGCTTGTAAATAATTTAGGACTTATTTTCACGCTGGATTATTAGGTCTTGACTTTTGGTATTGATGAATTATTTAATTTAGAATATTATGCCATAATTTCATGTTTATACAAGAAGAGTTTATGTGAGATAATCGTGGTTAATAAATTAGGTTAATTGATATATTTATGTTCTTGAAATAGCTTGATTTGAAATTAAGAAATGTATTATTGGAAGTAAGTGATTTTCTTGTGATAAAGTGTGGATGTAGTTGGACTATATGATGTACTTGAGTTTGATTATTTATGATGTATTTTATATGTTATTGACTTTATTATAGTATTTTATTTAACTTCGTGTTTCTTTATAAATTAAACTAGGAAATTTTATTATTATTTAATTAAATATTTTAATCAAGTATTTTTGTCTTAACTTTAGGAGCGATTTGTTTTAGGGAATTTTTCCCTCGTATCTTCATTATGATTAAACCTAGTTAGTGGTTTCTTCAGCCTAGTACACCTGACGTATAGGGGATGACGACAAGCCAGCGCATGCCTCAAATTCCCCTTGTGAGATGAGTACTTTGGTTGATGTTTTGTTCTCGTGTTTCAGTATGCAGCCTTGTAATTAGTGACTTTAGAAAGAAAAAAAAATTGTGTGTGTTTTGCCCTAATTTTGGGCATGACATTTTGGTATCAGAGCGCAGTTTCAATGCTTGGAACCTTAAGCCATTGTGTTTCCCATTTGTATTCAAATTTTAAGGTTGTCTTTTGAGTGCGGTAGGTACATAGACATGGAAGGGTCTTTTGATATGCCCCTCGACACGTGAGGAGGTGGAGTAGGGAGCTTGAGGATACTGGAAGGAAATTGAGATTTCCCCCTTTCTGAATGGCTCCCAAACCAGAAATGAAATATCATAACTACCTTTGTGGTAGGCACTTGAATAAGGCCATGCATTTCCACTACAATCTCTTTGGTCTGTTGTGAGCCTGTAGTCGATCTATAGCTTGGGTGCCCTTGTGTTGCAACTTGGGCTTTCAAGAAAACTAACCCAAGTACCTTTTGGTTTAGGAAGGAGCACTTCCTATGATGTTCAGAACTGCATATAGTCAAGTTTCTTGCAACCCTTTTTGTATTCGATAGTGTAGCAGGCTTGGCGATGGTGGTAGTGATGCCACTAGGAGTAGCATGGTCGTTGGTGTATGTTGTTAGAGTTCTTCGACACTCTTGGTAGCCTTTAGCGGTTCTCTTTCTAGCATGACCATGTGTGGTCAGAACAAGAGTGGTGTCCATGCTTGGTATAAAAGCCTATTAGCTTTCTCCTTGCAACATGCGGTGCATTATTAGTTTATATCATTATGACACCATGAATTTTTATTGAGTATGTTGTGGTTAGGACCTTAGGTTCTTGACTCGTGAGAGCGTTAGGATAGTTTTTGGTATTATCTTTTTCATTGATATCTTGTTCTTTTGTGGAAGGGTGTATTGTTGTTGTTGAGGTGCAAAACCTCATTGATTTTATCCATTTTGTGGAACAAATTATGAATTGGGTGAGCTATGCTTTACCCCTCCACTCATTCTATGATGTCATTTATGTAGACAATTTTTTCCTACCATTGTATTGTGTGGAGATTTCGACCACACCCTTGAATAACGCTTTATTGCAAAAACCTATTCCAGTGTGATGGTTTTGATCTCAAAGGTTTTTTGTTTTTTTGAAGTGGTGTCCTCAGTATCCTATGGTGATTCCTCCCTCTTACATGACTGAATTTTGTAGTAATGTTTTGTGGATGGCTCCTTGATTTATTTATGTTTCTTTCATTTTGTTTATCTTTTGCAAAGGTATTTTCCTCATGTTGTGTGGGCTAGCATATTTTGGTTATTTCTTATATCTGGAAATAGTCACCAAACTATCCTTCTTTGATTATGAAACACTTCCTTTATTGTTATAATGAGCTCATGTCTTTCTTGAATTTACTATTGAAATAAATAGACATCTTATTAGGATTTACCTTTCTATTGGTTCTTGGTGACTATTCCAAATGCTTTTAACTTGCTGGCCAGTCTTATGTTTGTGACTCTACCTAGTTTATTGAGGATCCTTGGCAGTATGTACAGGGGGGGAAACACCAAGAAGAAAACAATGAGATGCGCCCTTGTATTTAGTATAGTGGTGGTGCAGGTCCATAGCCTAGAAGGAGCATGTTGGGATTTGATGATATCTAGAGTTTAGATCAAAAATTATCCTTGTGTAAGAGCCACTTCTTGTTTGGAAACAAATATTGGTAAGGTCGTGCCAAGGGAGGCTATCAAGGGATTGTGACTCTAGCCAATAGTTGGAGGTTGTAAAGACCTCATTTGGTAATGATACAAATTAGTAAGGTAATGCCACTTGAGTTTAATTTCTTTTATGGCTTTCGTGAGGGCATACAAACCTTTCTTTCTGCGATGGATTTAGAATGTTTGCTCAAGGACCATCCTAGACACCTTGAATGTGTTTTGGAAGCTTGGGAAGTTCCTCTTCTTAGTGTGGTTTGATATATTTTTAGGTGCGACTTAGACCACTTTGGAGATCTGATCCATGTGGTGGGCCTTGATGACCCTAGATTTGGTGGGGTGACACTCTTTGGGTTATGAATTTATCATGCTATCCTATCAATAATTTGTTTCCCTTATGTAGACTGTATGCTATTTATTGAGGAACCTCTAGAGGATGACTTGTTTTGAGGTATTCCTAGAACAATTGGTTCGTACCCGTGTAGCATCCTCTTTAGTTTGTCTTGTTAGCTTCCAGGAGTAAGCCTAGTCCTTGGGGGGGATGATGTAGTGCCTCCCTCGTTTACACCCTTTGCACAAACATCCTAATGGTGTGGTTTCAACTGTCACTCTCGAAGGGTAAGGTCATGTTGGTCCCATGTGAGGGAGAATCCACCAAGAGGATTATTTTGGAGTGTGTATCGACGTTCTGCATGAACTAGGAGAAGTAGGATATGGTCTTGAATCGCATTTTGGAGACCCTTAGAGTAGAGATGAGTCATTCATGTGGATGCAGTGATTGTTACCGACATTATGGTTGATGGCATCATGAGATGCTCTTTTCCCGAATTTTCCTTATGTTTATTAGGAGTTTATCTTTGCAAGTCATGTCAGGTGTTTTAAGAGATTCTATCTTGGTATTAGCTTTTTGCATAATAGACTAAGTAATTAGAAATTTATGTTGTTGCATTATGATTTATGTCCTGGTGGATAGAGGTTTGATCACCATTTGGGATGTACTCTTTTCATGTTACTTACACACTCAAAATCCTAGGATGCTCTGTGTTTAAAATAAGATTAATTGAATTCAACTGATCTTTGTGATAATACTATCAAGTGCATGTTTTATAGAAATTGTATTGGAATAAGGTAGTTTAAATAATAAAAAGGTGAAATATATATATATATATATATATATATATATATATATATATATATATATATTCTAATGTAGTTAAATATTGTTTCCTGTGTGTATGTAATCTCTAGAAGAAATGCAGTAAGAAAGGTGTGAGTGTACCACTACTGAATGTTGAAATGTTTCTATTTGGATATGAATGCTTACATAAACGACCATTTGAATTTATTTTATGTTGAGACATGTATTAATAGAAAAGTGATTATTAGGTCCTAATGTTGAGTGGGAGATTTCGCATAAAATGCTTTGATGTTATAATAATGCAAGAAAAGTGAATCATTTGAAATGTAGCTTGTAAATAATTTAGGACTTATTTTCACGCTAGATTATTAGGTCTTGACTTTTGGTATTGATGAATTATTTAATTTAGAATATTATGCCATAATTTCATGTTTATACAAGAAGAGTTTATGTGAGATAATCATGGTTAATAAATTAGGTTAATTGATATATTTATGTTCTTGAAATAGCTTGATTTGAAATTAAGAAATGTATTATTGGAAGTAAGTGATTTTCTTGTGATAAAGTGTGGATGTAGCTGGACTATATGATGTACTTGAGTTTGATTATTTATGATGTATTTTATATGTTATTGACTTTATTATAGTATTTTATTTAACTCTGTGTTTCTTTATAAATTAAACTAGGAAAGTTTATTATTATTTAATTAAATATTTTAATCAAGTATTTTTGTCTTAACTTTAGGAGTGATTTGTTTTAGGGAATGTTTCCCTCATATCCTCATTATGATTAAACCTAGTTAGTGATTTCTTTAGCCTAGTACACCTGACGTATAGGGGATGACGGCAAGCCAGCGCATTCCTCAAATTCCCCTTGTGAGATGAGTACTTTGGTTGATGTTTTGTTCTCGTGTTTCAGTATGCAACCTTGTAATTAGTGACTTTAGAAAAAATTTGTTGTGTGTGTTTTGCCCTAATTTTGGGCATGACATATACCCCATTAGAGATCAAGTGTATAAACAAACGATCCATAAGATTTAACTTTAAAATGACAAAAGACAACATCATGAATGTGCAAAGGACGCCTTTGTTTTCCCTTGTTTGGTTTAGACAGTTTCAATTTATTTTTGACTAAAAATTTTCATGGTTCATTCCCATGCAAAGCATTGAATATCCACTCAAAGGCTAAGACAATGGTCTAAGTTGGAAACATTTATGTGTTAGTATTTCCCTCAAGTCTTCCAAAAACTTTTTCTAGTAGAAATTTGGTAGTTAATGCAATAGTTGTAAAAGCCAAATTTAGGGAAGAAGTGTTAGAAGCAATAACATATTTCAAGAACTATGCCATATTTTTAACTCAATTCACATTTTTATTTATACCAGTGAATCCATCAAGGATAGTAGTTGCATAGAAGATATCTAAATTTAAATCTGAAATGCTTTGGTTATATATTTTGAATTCCAATTTTGAAGGGATATGTGAAAACCCTACGAGATACACTAGAATTGTAAGTGTAATGTTGAAAGCGACAATGATTCATACTTTTTAATCTTAGGGGGAATGATTTAAAAACCTTGGTTATCAAATTCAATTTCTCATTTGCAATATTTTAATGAAATGCTTCTTCCTTGGATCTCACAAGTTCTAAAGATACCTTAGGCTAAGGTGGGTAAAAATTCTCATCAGACATTGTAAGGTAGTAACGATGATTATTCAATCTCGTAATGAATAAATTCATGTTCCTCATAAAATTATGTATTTGTGCAAAATAAGGATGATGTTGTAGATGTGTCTCTCGAGACTTTGCATGTAATCAACTAAGACAACTGGACATGAGGTTCATTATAAAATTGATCTTATGTTGTGCACAATCATTTAGTATAAAACTTTGGGATATATAGGTACCAAGGAAAGGTTGCTTCCCTGTAAGAATCTCACAATAGGTCATGGAAAATAATTGTAAACATTTTATTTACAAGTATACTTATTTAGAGTACAAATTCCTTAGAGTATTGAATTTGGGAAGGGGAAATCTTTAGGTTCCCTTCAATAACTTTTTCCCTTGGGATCTTCACATTGAAAATTAGATAGTCTCAAATTAGCCATTCCAAAGTTGTAGAGCTTAACTCGACCATAGCCTTGTATCATATATTCATGAACTGAAGATGAATGTATGAGAACATTAGAATCTTTGAGATCCATGTGCATGATTCCCTGCATTAGAAGGTATTCCATTTTCCTCAAAATTTGAAGCATCATATCCACAACAATAGGGAGCACTAGGGGTGTCCTGCTATCAGAATTCAAATTTTGTTTGTCTAAGTTGGAGCTAACCAATTCCATTACAATGCAACAATGGATTCTCTCAATTCATGTGCCTATCAACTTGAAAATGAGAGGGCTTTGTATCCTAATAATAAAATTGGTCTCCCTATCAAATAGTGTGCATTAATGGGAATATATCTTTTAAAGCAACCTTATACCTTAACCATGACCCCTTATAAATTTCCCCAAAAAATCCTCTCCAATACTTTTCCTTTTTATTAAATCTTTGGCAAGGATCTACATCCATGTAGGTATACCATTTGCAAATTCAATTTTACACTCATTCTCAATGATTTATAACCTCTTTCTCTTTGTAGAACTTAAAATTGTCCTTGTATAATTAAATAAATATTTTATTTATTTAATTATTTAATAAAAATTATCTATTAATTAAATACATATTATAAATAAATATTATTTATTTAATTAATTTCATAGCATCTTCCTCTATTATATAAATAGATATTTATTATTTATTTAATTAATTCATTAATCTCTTCTATCCCATGATAAAAAAATATTTATTTATATAATTATCTAATTTCCTTCTTTCCCTTTTCTACTATTAATCAAATAAATACTTTTTATTTATTTAATTCATGATCCTTGTTTTCTAATTTCAACCAATCATTTCCAGTCTTATGGATCAACTCTAAATTTGGAGGCATGTGACAAATGTTACTTGTCTCTTTATTTGGTTTTTTCCTCCATTAATTAAATAAATTCTTTATTTAATTAATTCATTTACCTTTTTCCTCTCACATCTCCCAACATGTTTAAATCCAATGCATCTTGTGATGTGTTCCCAAAAATTAATATTTTCTACCTATTTTTCAATTGCATCCCTCCATTCTTCCACCTCTTAATCTCTACACTTGATTTACATGAAGACTTCTATAAATAACATTTTCTCCTCTCATGGATTATCCAATCACGTATTGCTATTCTAAACTTGTGATATCTTTCATACTTGTGATCTTTGACAGCCTTTCCTACCACCATCATCATCTTTGTAGCTACATATTGCATCAATCAACCACAATCCATTTGTTCAATGTCATCTTGTGCATGTGCTAAATAGCCAAGAGAAAGTATTGCTCAATACAAGATCCTTGAAGGATAGGGGAAGAATGGAGTAAAGTGTTGCATGAGCACATATTTGGTATATTTTGTTTATTTTATGTTTTGCATTCATGGAGAAGATCTATATTGATATGTTTGTTAAATCTAATTTGCAGATCTAGACCAGTGGTTGGTACATTGATTGGGGTTTACAAAATAACTTCTCAATTTTCAACATCATCACTCTCCATAAAATTGTAAAATCCTGATTTTGTTTTTTTTGTTTAAAAATCCAAACCTCAACAACCTTTTGATTACAAGGCATCATAAGGTGCTAATAGTGTTGAAACTTAAAGCCAAATTTTCTAAATGTAAAGAAGACATTTCTGCAAAGAAGTCATTGGTTCTATTGGGGAATTCTCTAAGGTTTCTTATATCATTTCATGCTTTGACTAGGCACCAAAGAACTAAATCTAAACAAAGAAGAGACTAAGTGAGGTTGAGCATATGTAGGGCAAAGGCCTCATTCGTGTTGGATAGTATAAAACAAATAATCCATTAGCTATCAATTGAGCAGTGAATGGGGTATGCTTCTACTGCTTTTATGGCATGATATATTTCCTTCCAAGTTCTTTGCACATGTTTTCTCCAAACATCTCAACCAATTTATTTCTCATTTTTGTGACTATAGGGTTAGAGTTTATACAATATATTAGTGCACAAACTTTCTTATTGCTCAATACATGGAACTTAAATCTTTTCTCATTCCCAATAAGGTTTATATTTTCTAGGGAATCCATGACAAGACTATGAATGTCCAACATATCTTTCCCATGCATAACCATCGGTTTAGAGGAATTAACTCATATGAGTATTCAAGTGATTTGTAAGCACAAAGTGGGTGAATCTTTTGAAATGCAACAAGGCTATGGTGGATCATGGATGAAGTGTTCAATATTTTTGGATAGAAAACACATGCATACACTGAGAGATTAAATTTCTTAGGTGTGTTGGGTAAATGGGGGCCCTCTTAATTGGACTTTTCTCATTTTCCTAGTATTTTATCAACTAGAGATTTTTCATCTCTCCATTGAATGAATGAAGGGACTTTATTTTTTTATTTTCATCCACTAGATCTAGTGGTCTAAGGGACCAAGAGCTCAAAAAAAAACAATATTTTAGATGTAACTTTATATCATCTCTTTGTTATGAATCTTGGCTAATAAAAATAAAGTCTCATGAATCCTTTCTTCCTCTAACAACTTGCTTAGATTGTCTACCTTCAAATTATTTTCAAACTGTTTACATATATCCTCACAAGATTCACACTCCATGATGAAGTTCCATTCAATTTCAATTTCCCTATTATTAAAAAATATACAATAGCTCCTTTTGTATGTTCTTGGAAGTCAAATAATACAATGAGAAATACATGTTGGAGTTAACATTGAGTACATATTGTGTAGTTGAGGATCTATGCCCATTTGCACATTGGTAGGGTGCATGGTCATAGTTGTGATACACCTCAATGTATTCTTCTATTTCATTCCAATTTATTCTTCTAGATTCACACTCTATTTGCATGTGCTCTTTTTGTAAAGTACAATCATCTTGGTTTCTTTTGTTTGATAGCTCAAACTTAGTCCTAAGGTCTTTATTTACAGGTTCCATAATTAATATAGAATTTTTTATTTTCCCTTGTATCACATGTGAAATGTATTATTATCCTCTTTCTTCTATTCTTTTTATGTTACTTTATCCACTCGATCCTTTGTCCTCCTTTGATTAAACTTCTATATATTTTCAAGATGTGGAATTTATGTATTTCCTTTAATATAAATTTATTAGTCTACTGAACAAACTATATATCAAAGAAGGAGTCAGATTAATGACAAATGGATTGATCTTAAGCTACGGCTAGGGCATGCATGCCCTAGCCCTTTGTTCTGCAATTGTGTTATGCGGAGGTGATTCTTATTGGTGCTTGGGGGTTGAAAGATTGAGGGATGGGGGTCCCTTTAGATTTTGCAAGGATCCAATGTGGAGAAGGGGTTTTTGCAGATGATATAGGGTGTGGGAATCATGGTGTGCACTATGCAAGGGGTTGTAAGTGTGGTTTTTCAATTTTATTTTGTTTTTTTTCATAGGGATTTTTCCTTTGGGACCAACTTGGTGCTTGGGGATTGTGTTAGTTAGTGTTGTGGGTTCTTGTTTTTCTTGGGGTTGTATTTTTCTATGGATAATAAAGGGATAGCCCTTCTTAAGTGGCCTCTTATAATATGGAGATGGTAGACCTATCTTCCTCAGTGCATGCAAGTGCCATGGTGCACTTAGGCAAGTTGCAATCTAGAGAAGGGTTTTCCTCTTCAAAAGGGAATTTTCAAATAAAAAAGATGAATGAATGTCTAGAGAGGTCTCATGAATGCCAGGCTAAAGTTTATTCAACTTGAAAATGTTTCAAATAACATTTCATATTGGTGCAACCATGCCCTCATATTTAAATTCATGGGTCTTCAAATTTCACTACTTGTTTTGGAAACCTGGGCACACTAGGTTTGGAATCTAGAAGGAGGCATGGAGATTTTGTTAGTGGCTAATAAATGTTTTCTAGTGATTTTCTCTAGCATAATGGATAAAAAAATGGTTTTTGAAGGGCTCTCTTATTTCTTCAATCAGGTGGGGCTCTTTATAAAACCTTGGCATGTTGGCTTCAACTCTGCTAGGGATCTCCCCTCGTGAGTGTCAATATGGGTTTGGTTTTCGAGGCTTCCATTGGAGTTCTGGAGGGAAGACATCCTTCACTCAAGCTCGTTGCTTCTTGGAAAACATGTGGGTTTGGCTATACAAAATCAAGATCAAAAGGTAATTTCTGTGTGAATTTGCATTGAAGTTGATTTAAATAACCCATTACCAGAATCTATGGAAATATGTTTAGGATCCTATTCCTAGATCCAACAAATAGATTATGAGACTCTATCATTTAGATGCATAGTGTGTCATGAATATGACCATTTACAATGAAGATGCCCCAAAAATAAGTTATCCCCCTCGATAGCTTCCATACCTCTTGACTCTTCCCCTAGGGAGGATAAGGGGAAGGTGCCTTTATCTCACCTTTGTCTAAAGGGCATGTTGATAAGGAGGGATTTACTCTTGTAGAGCCCTGCAATAAGGGTAGAGGATAGAAGTGAGCTTGGATGGATGGACAAAATGATGGAACTCTTAACAAGTTTGATCTTCTAGATGAATTTGTCCAAGAGGAAGGAATTCCAATTGAAATTTGTTTTGGGGCTAAGGTACAAGGTGTATGCACCCTAAAATGGTCGCCTAGACTTTGGGCCCCATTTATTTGATTTATCAATCCTGAATCATTTTTATCAATAATCAATATTTTCAACATTATCAATTTCTTGATCAAATCTTAATTTCGATCATATATTGGATTTTTATCCTATGGGCTAACCATTTATCCTAAGTTTTTATTTACCTAAAAAGAATATTTCCTCCCCTTTTAATTAAATAAAAAGCCCCCACTTTTCCTCTTATCCTAAGTTGCACAAATAAAGTATTATTCATATTTTATAAAAAGGAGAAAAGCACTTTTTGTCTCATATGGACATAAAGTCAACTCTTATTTTCCTATTGGAGGATACTTGTGCACATGGATTGCTCCTCTTTCAAGCTCCACCACTGATTAAGACTTTTTGCCTCTTAATCTCAATGGTCCATTTCTCCTCATTTCTTATAAAAGGAGAGCTCTCTCCTTCATTTGCATATATCATGTTTTTATGCTAATGTTATGCTGCAGGTTTTAGGTGCATTTGGAGCTTTTGGAGACATTGAAGACTTGTTGTTTTCATCATTTAGTTGCATATTTGCTTTCTTAGTTTCATAATAATGGCATTCATAGTATAGATTTCCTTTTATGCAATAGAATAAGCTCACATAGTCTAAATAGGAGGTTTTGTAACACTTGTTATTTCTTTTCATAGATTAGTTGCATTGTACTTTCCTTTCATAGCTTAGATTGAATTCTCATTTAGATTTGCATTGCATTACGTATTTGATTCTTGGAGATATTGGCATTGTTGCCCTTGTCTTCACTTGAATCTCTCATTGTGTGGTTGACTAGCAAGGTCATGAGTTCATAGCTCTAGCTGAGAGCAATTTTCAATCTCGCAACTCCATACATAGAGAGCTATGAGCCATTTTGTGAGGCCTCATTCTTGAGCAACCTTGCATGTAATGGTTCATAGAAGTGCACCATTTTAGTGTGTACACAAGGTATGATGATAGATGAAGACAAAGAGTAGGAGGACCATACTTTATCCATAGTAGATCGATAGGACATAGAGATGGTTACTGATTTTCCTTCTCAAGTTCTAGATAAAAAAAGATCTTAATGAGTCTCAAGTCTTTCCAGAGGGTGTTCTTGTGATGGCATCAACTCCTCCTTCAACCAAGGTGACTTCATATATTACGAAGAGTAAAAAACTTTCTTGTACTTTAGGACTACAACAAAAACCCCTTAAAAAGGGGTCTTTAGACTAATCTTCAACGATTGGATGAAAGATTGATCAGGATAAGGTCAAGGTAATTAGGAATACATTGGTTGAGTTAGGGTCATGAAACCCATTTATTCTTACTCCTCCCAATCCCATAAATGATTTTTTTATCATGGAATGTGAGGGTTGAACAACATCCCTAGACAAAAGGTTGTTTAGGATTTGATTGCTTCCCATTTCCTTGATATTGTATTCATTTTGGAAACTAAGTTATTAGTTGAAGACATGGTGAATAAAGCTTCTAGCATTTGGTCTCGAGGTGTATGTCACTGCTTAGGTGCCCAAGGCAGAATAGGTGGATTAGCTCTCTTTTAGGATCCCAAAAGGGTTGTCCCTCTATAGTGGATTTTAAGTAGGTCCTCTATCTCCATGGTTTCCACTAGTTTGGAGTCAGGTGAAACTTTTATTTTCACTAATGTTTATGCTCCTACTAATACATTTGGAAAATCATATCTTTGGGTTCATATCAAATTTGTTCATTCTTTGGTGCCCTTTCTTCCTTGGGTTATTGTTGGAGATTTCAATGTAGTTTGTAGCTTGGATGAGATAAGTGAGAGGAACCTCCAGCAACGCTATAATGAACATGCATGAAATAACAGAAGTATAGAGCAAAGTAGAACTCAGAGTGAGTCTATTGATCACTGGCCACTTCGAGGGGGTAACCTCCTTTGAGCAAGCTCAATACAATAAACTCTTCGGTACCAACAAAGGACTCAACACCCACTTATATACTAAGTGTGATCTAGAAAAGTAATACTACCTATGCATGTGGGATAATAAAATAAACTAACGGGATGACTTACAAAGCATATGCGTCCAACAACACTACACTAATAGAATAAACAAAAGGAACACACAGGTTCCTAACATCCCCTCCCCCTCAGAAAAAAGCTTTGTCCTCAAAGCTTAAGGTGTGAAAATTGTTGCTGAATCTGAAGAAGGGGTTCCCATGTAGCATCCTCTGGTTGCATGCCATGCCACTGAATCAATACCTCAGAATAGAGCGATAGCGAAGCTGACGAGTGCGCCGGTCAAGGATTGCCTCAGGCTCCAAAATAATGGATCCTTCCTTATCCAATTCAGGTAGAGTAGTATGTGCTTTGATGTTAGTGCCAAGAACTTGCTTGAAACAAGAAACATGAAATACTGGATGAATGCGAGAAGAAGGAGGAAGTTCTAGTTTGTAAGCAACTGAACCAATCTTCTGCAGAACTTTATATGGCCCATAAAATTTGGGGGCCAACTTATGACGCCCTTTAAGCTTCAGGGAGGATTGCTTGTATGGTTGAAGATGAAGAAAAACCATATCCCCAACTTGAAAAGAGCGCTCAGAATGATGTTGATCTGCTTGTTGTTTCATGCGATTGCGGGCTATGTGAAGATTATCCTGTAAAGTGCGAAGAATCTGATCCCTGGGGCGGAGAACTGTGTCAACTGCCTGAACTGGTGAACTGCTGGGAGTGTAGGGAAGGAGTACTAGGGGTACTGCCCTTAAACTGCTTCATAGGGAGTCATTTTCGATGTCGTATGGTAAGAGGTATTGTACCACCATTCTGCAAGAGGAAGCCACTTGGCCCACTAATGTTGCTATTCAGAAGTGAAGCAGCGAAGATAAGTTTCCAAACATTTGTTGACGATTTTGGTCTGACCATCAGTTTGTGGGTGATAACCCGAACTCATCTTCAGTTTGGTACCAACTTGCTGAAATAATGCTGTCCAAAAATGACTGGTAAAAGCTGCATCACAGTCAGAGACAATGGAAGAAGGGAGGCCATGTAGACGAAAGATCTGGTCCATGAAGATCTGTGCAACTGAGGAGGCAATATAGGGATGGCTGAGGGCACAAAAATGACTATATTTGGAGAGACGATCAACCACAACCAAAATCACTGTTTTGCCACCAGATTTAGGAAGCCCTTCGATGAAATCCATAGAAATATTAGTCCAAATCCGTGTAGGGATGGGAAAGGGTTCCAATAAACTAGGAGGGAGGGTCATTTCACCCTTATGGCGTTGGCAGGTATCACATTCAGCCACCATCTGTTGAATCATCTATTTCATTCCTTTCCAAAAAAAATTCCGCCTTGCCTGCTCATAAGTCTTGAGAAACCCAGAATGTCCTGCCGAAGGAGAAGCATGGAGTTCATAAAAGACAGCCTGTTGCAAATCTGGATTTTGAGGAAGCACTAGACGCCCCTTATAGCGGAGAGAAGCACCATCCCATGAATAATGTGGTACCATAGAAATATTATTGGCCAACTGGTGAATGATCTGAGATAAAGAGGGGTCACTGACATAGCCTTGTTGAACAGATTCTAACCAATTTGGGATTGGCATAGAAATAGCTGAAAGTGAAGCTTGATCATCAAATGTGTGGGAAAGAGCATCAGCCACAATATTGTCCTTACCCTTCTTGTAGGTGATCTCATAATCATACCCCATGAGTTTGCTGACCCATTTCTGTTGTGCAGGGGAGGATACTCGTTGTTCCAGGAAGTATTTCAAACTTTGGTGATCAGTCTTGATGCAAAAATGACTCCCAAGGAGGTATGGTCACCACTTCTGTACAGCATGCAAAATAGTCATCATTTCTTTTTCATATGTAGATAAGGCTAGATTCTTACCAGAAAGAGCTTTGCTAGTGAATGCAATAAGATGGTCATCTTGAAGGAGAACAACACCCAGTCCATTGCCGCAAGCATCACTCTCAATAGTAAAGGGCTTAGAAAAATCTGGCATAGCAAGAACAGGTGTACTACACATAGCTTTTTTCAGTTGTGCAAATGCATTCTCAGCAACCTGGGTCCAGGTAAAAGCATCCTTTTTTAACATAGCTGTCAATGGTGCTGCAATCTTCCCATAATTCTTGACACACTTTCGGTAATAGCCAGTCAGACCCAAAAAACCTTGAAGGCTCTTGAGAGTTTGAGGATGCGGCCAATTTTTCATGGCATCTATTTTGGTAGGATCCACCCGAACCCCATGGTGTGCAACAATATGCCCGAGATACTCCACTTCCTTCTGGCCAAACACACATTTTGACATTTTTGCACAGAGTTGATGATCAGAGAGAAGTTGCAGGACGAGTTCCAGATGATGGAGATGCTCAGCCCAAGTTTTGCTATAGATGAGAATATCATCAAAGAAGACCAGAATGAATTTTCTGAGGTAGGGCCGAAATATTTTATTCATCACTGCCTAAAATGTTGAAGGAGCATTAGTGAGGCCAAAGGGCATGACTAAAAATTCATAGTGACCATCATGTGTGTGGAAGGCTGTTTTAGGAATATCCTCCTCATTGACCCTAATTTGATGATACCCAGAACGAAGATCCAACTTTGAGAAAAAATGAGTGCCATGAAGCTCATCAAGAAGTTCATCAACAACTGGAATGAGAAACTTATCCTTTATGGTGATATTATTAAGGGCTTGAAAATCAATGCAGAGTCGCCAAGACCCATCTTTTTTGCGGACCAGTAGAACTGGAGATGAAAAAGAACTAGTACTAGGGCGAATAATACCTTGCTTCAGTAAATCACGAACAAGCATCTCAATTTCAGTCTTTTGATGAAAGGGGTAGCAGTAGGGCCTGATATTGGGTGGGATGCTACCAGGAAGGAGCTGAATACGGTGGTCCTCTGGGCGAGATGGTGGCAAGCACGTAGGTTCAGTAAATACAGTGGAATACTTATCCAAAATTTGTTGTAGATCTGCAGGAGTACTAGAGACTGCTGATGGCTGCATTTGGATGGAATGGAGCTGAGCGATGACACCGTGTGAATTCTTCTTAAGAAGCTTTTCCATACGATGTGAACTGATGATGCTGAGAGACCCAGGCTGCAAGCCTGTCAAAGTGTGTTGTTGCCCACTGACTGAAAACTTCATCCAAAGTTCAGAAAAATCCCAGAGAATGGGACCAAGAGTGCGTAACCATTGGGCACCCAAAACCACATCACAACCCCCTAAGGGCAAGGCAAACATGTCAGAGCGTAGGGTATAATCTCCAATAGAGAGACTCACATTGCAACATTTCCCTTTGCAAGGTAAAGTGCCCCCATTAGCAATCATGACTTCAAAGTTAGAGCAGGGATGAACAAAGCAATCAGCCCGTTTGGCTATGCTGGGGTCAATGAAGTTGTGAGTGCTACCAGAATCAATGAGGATAGTAAGAGGGACCTTCTTGAAGTAACCCCGAACCCGCATGGTTTGTGGGGTAGTGACTCCGACCAAAGCATGGACAGATATCTCTGGTTGGGCTTCTGGTTCAACCTCTTCATCTACTATTTCTTGAGCATCTTCATACTCTTCCTGTTCGGGTGGGGAATCCACATCCAAGAGATAGAGCTTTTGCTACACACATCTATGGCCTCGGGACCATTTCTCATCACAATTATAGCAAAGCCCTTTTTCCCGACGGGCTCGCATCTCTGTTTCAGACAAGTGCTTGATAGGAGTAGTTTTGGGAGTTGGTGTGACTAGAGGGTGTTGAGAGCCTGCATTTCAGAATGGAACAAAATTAGATCTGGATCGTTGTAAAGCATTGATCTTGTCCTTTGCTAATTTAGCCAACCCAAGGGCTTCCATCATAGTAGTGGGCCGAAACATTTTGACTTCAGATCGGAGTGCATCCTTCAAACCACTGATAAAACAACTACGAAAGAATTCATCAGACAATCCCTCTGTGTGATTAGCTAATTTTTCAAACTTTGTTTTGTATTCTCTCACTGTGCCTGTTTGTCAGAGTTTAGTGAGTGCGCCTGTGAAGTCATCAAAATCACTAGGGCCAAAACGCTTCAAAAGAAGTGTACACAATTCTGTCCAAGTGGGATCATTGTTAGCCTTGATGTACCAACGGAACCATTGAAGAGCGTCATGCTCCAAATGAAAAGATGCAAGCGAAACTTTATTGAAATCTGTAGTATTATGCAAATTGAAATATTGCTCTACCTGGTAAATCCATCCAGTTGGATCAGCACCATCAAAGCGAGGAAAATCAAGCTTCAGTCCACGAAAAGGGCTAGAACTAGTGTCGGCAGAATGACCTCGGTTCAGGCTTGACTGTTGAAGAGTGAGACCGAAAAATTTTTCATCCAGATCTTGAAGTCTGGTCTTGAGGGAGGCAAGTTCCTCCTCCATGATTTTTGCTCCTGTACGGGTGACAACCATATAGCGGGGTTTTTTTTTGGTTTTTTTTTTTGGAATGGGAAGAAAAAGAGAAATAGAAACTTTTTCAGTAAGGGCAAACTTGGAGTTGGGAAAAACGCAGATGGGTAATGAGGGTTCGAGGAGTGGATATGCATTTTCTGATGAAAAGGAAAAAATAAAAATGAGGGTTTCAAGGGTGGGGAGGCAGAATGGGAAGAGTGGTCTAAGAGGGACAAAGGAGCAGAATGAGGAAATGAACCTTGTGGCTTTGATTTGGTGGCGATTGGCTGAGAAACGGAAAAGTTAGGGCAAACCCTAAAATTTGAGAAATAAGGGATTTAAGGCTTAAAAATGGGGAATTGGGGTTAGGGTCATCAAGGAAGGAAGTATGTGAAAGGGTATGTCGAAGGTGCTGAGAAATTTTGAGAGGAAACCAGAAAGAAGCAAGGAAGCTATGGCGAAAATACAGAAAAAATTTTACTCTTTTTTTTTTGATAACTCAGATACTAACAACAGAATTGAACTATCGCAAGAACAAGAATTTCTGTAATTTCAAATAACCCAATTGTAACACAGATGAGATTTGAGAAGAACCTGAAGAACCTGAAACGGAAAAAAAAATTTCCACCAGCGAGCCCAAGAAAGTGCTTTGATACCAGATGAGAGGAACCTCCAGCAACGCTATAATGAACATGCACGAAATAACAGAAGTATAGAGCAAAGTAGAACTCAGAGTAAGTCTATTGATCACGGGCCACTTCGAGGGGGTAACCTCCTTTGAGCAAGCTCAATACAATAAACTCTTCGGTACCAACAAAGGACTCAACACCCACTTATATACTAAGTGTGATCTAGAAAAGTAATACTACTTATGCATGTGGGATGATAAAATAAACTAACGGGATGACTTACAAAGCATATGCGTCCAACAACACTACACTAATAGAATAAACAAAAGGAACACACAGGTTCCTAACAATAAGAGGGGTTATGGATAGGTTTTATCCTTCTACCACTCTCCTTAATGAGAATATGGATTTCTTAAATCTGATTGATGCAAAGACAATTAATGGTGTCTACGCTTGGAAAAATAGGAGAAGGGAAGTAGAAGCAATTTTTGAGCAAGTAGATAGATTTATTGTCTCTTGCTTTTGGTTGAGTGATAGATGGAACATTGCTTTAGAGATCTTGGATTGGAGATGGGTTTGATTACTTACCAATTAAAATATCCATGTTGCCTCCTAAAATCTCAAATTCCCTCCTTTAAATTTTAGCTTATGTGGTTGCGAGATCTTTTTCTCCAGGATTTAATTATTGATTGGTGGTATGAAGGTAAGCCCTCTCATGGCACAAATATGTATATTTTTTTCAAAAGATTGTAATATGTGAAGTATAAGCTCAAAATGTGGAATATAAAATGTTTAGGTAATCTTCACATCAACAAAAAGGTAGTGCAAGCTCAACTTGATTCTTTCACTTGTATAATTTGTGATTGGGGGCTTTCCTTGGACCTCAATCTAAAAGAGTCTATGGCAGTTAAAGAACTAGAGGAATTGGGACTCTGAGAGGAGATCTTTTGGAAATAGAAATCTAGAATTGATTGGTAGCAGGAAGGAGAAAATAATACTACTTTATTTCACAACTTTGTTAGAGCTAGAAGAAATGACAACCTCATTACCTCTCTAGTTTCTTCGAAAGGGGCTCAATTTTCTTCATTGAGTGAAATCTCTTAGGAAGATTTTCATTATTTCTCTTCCCTATTTGTAGATGATTTCCTCCCTTCTAGGGAGGATGAATCCCCTATTCTTAGTTGCATTCCATCACTGGTTTCCAATGAAATGAATATGGCTCTCACTCACCCTATCATGTTGAAAGAAGTGGAAGATGTTGTGTTTCATATGAAAAAAAAGGTAAAGCTCCAAGTCCTTATGGTTTCCCAGATGAGTTTTTTTAGGAATTATGGGAAATTATTAAGCTTGAGCTTCTTGCATTTTTCTAAGACTTGCATAGGAACAAGCAAATGTTGAGAGTTATGGATGCTACTTTCATAACTCTGATTCCTAAGAAATAGAATATAGACACATTAGATTAGTTTAGACCCATTGCACTATGTAATGTGGTTTATAAGATTATCACTAATTTGACTATTGAGAGACTCAAGAGGTGTCTCAAATATCTAATCTCTAATGAGAAGGGTGGTTTTGTCACGGCCTAGACAAATTATTAATGTGATAGTGATTGTATCTAAAACCATTCACTCTATGGCGACTCCAAAAGAAAAGACAATGTTTATCAAATTGGAAATGGAAAAATCTTATGTCAAAGTTAAATGGGCCTTCTTATAGAAAATTCATTTGGCTTTTGGATTTTGTGGGGAATGGGTGGATTGGGTCATAAGGTGTGTCTCTTCTACCTCCTTTCAGTTCTAGTCAATGGAGATCCTTTGGAGTTGTTTTAGGATTTTTGGGGTCTTTGACAAGGAGAGCCTATCTCTCCTTATATGTTTATCATCATTGCTAAGGGGCTTGGTAGATTTATCAAATATAGGGTTAGTGATGAGCTCAATTTATGGATATTTTTAATAGAATTTATGATATTCATGCAACTATTGTTAAGGGTTTAGGACATGTTTTTTGATAATTTTTCTTGATGTTTCCTTAAAACTTAAGTATGAGATGTGAATTTATCCTTGGAACCTTTTTGTTAATATTAATTTACTATGTGATGTGTGTGTGTGTGTGTGTGTGTGTGTACATACATACATATATGCGCACACACACACACACACACACACACATATATATACATACGTATGTATGTATGTATGTATGCATGTATGTATGTATGTATGTAGACATACACACACACACACAGATATATATATATATATATATATATATATATATATATATATATATATATATATATATATATATATATATATATATATATATATCTGTGTGTGTGTGTGTGTGTGTGTGTGTGTGTGTGTTATGTGATTGAATAAATGTTATTATGAAGTGATCATAAATATGAAAATGATTTTGTGCATGCTAACATCATCATGTATTTATGAACAAAGCTTAGAAAGTGGAAGAAAATCCTGCCAAATGCTTGGTCATTGATGAAGTCAAAATGGAATAGGGTATTGAAGAAGTCAAATGATTGAAGATTTCCATCTCTTGTGGAAGTGATAACTCCCCATTTAATGCTCATGTTTTTTATTTGGGTAACTATAAGAGGGCCTATTATGCTAGATCTTCTTTGAAGAAGGATTGAGTTGACCAAGTCCTACCCATGCACACCTTCCTCCCCTTTTTCATGCTTTCAATAAAGTCATGTCCTCCTAGATTTTTGGGAGTAGACTGACTAAGTACTTTGAAGTAGTTAAGCTTTCCTTCCATAAATAATACCTAGTAGTTCCTCTACAAGGTTATAATTTCTGAATGTTGTAATCTTGTTTTAAGTTTTAAGTTTTAAGAAATATAGTCTTACTTATTGTTATGTTGTAACAGAGTTCATAATGAATGAAATGTTTCTTTAATCTCTTGTACTTAAGTTAAGTTTTGGGAGAATCACTCAAGGGGGCCCACTTGAGGAGGATCCCATCCATTTTGTTCAATAGGTAATTTTCTTTTTAGTAGTTAGATTTCATCCTGACAGTTGTCTTCTCCTGCATCCACTAGAATTTAATTTTGTGTCTATTCCTGCAACTAAGACATAATAGAGTAGTTCCTTGTTTATTTGATAAAGATTGTACTTTTTTTAGTCCTTCCACTAAGATTAATTGTTGATGCATGTTTAATTTTTATGATATTTCATTTCCAAAATTTTACTTTCAATATTGTTTCATTTCCAACTTTAGGTTAGTATGACTTCGGTTACTTCTTAGTGCATCTACAATGTTGCACCATTTCAAGTTTCACATCATTGAGTTGACATAGAAATGAGTCTTCGCGATGAGGAGATAGCTACTTAGTATAGATGTCAAGTCCTTAAGTCATGGTTTTATAGACATAATTATTAAACCATTAGAGAATTCCAATAATTAGATAAGGCTTGATTTAGGGATAGAGCTAGGAAAATATCATGCCTTCATATTCTCATCTCTAGTTTTTTTATGACACTCCTCCAGAATCAATGAAGTTGTTAATTTTAGGAGAAGCTTGGATACTTATTTGGCTACCTCAAGGAAAAATATTAATGAAGCAAAGTCGTCTATTTTTTTCTTCAATACTCCTCGGGCTATTCAAAATAGGATTGCTTGAATTCTTAGATTTAAGATTAGGTCTCTTCATCTAGTGTATCTTGGATTCCCCTTAGTACAAGGCCTTAATTGAGAGAGTTTTGGTAGGAAAGAGGGTTACTCATTGGACATGTATGTGGCTTTCATCTACTGGCAGTTTGACTCTTTTGAATATGGTGGTTCAATTTCTCCCTATTTACAAATGTTTTGTGCAGGTTGCCCCCTCCAACTTTGTGAAGGAGTTTGACGCTCTCTCATGTCAATTTCATTGGTCAGGAAAATTTATTTCTTCTAAATGGAGATGGTTAGATGTGATTTAGTATGTAGCCCAAAGTAGGAAGGAGGTCTTGGTCTCAGGCCCGTGAGTATGATTGGACAGGTTCTAGCTATGAAGTTATACTAGAGATGGTGTACATGTCAGGATCAAGATTAGGTTAACATTATCACCTAGAAGTACCTCACAGGAGTTAATAGTGCAGATATTCCCTAGTGTATTTTGGAGGGGAAGGGCACCATGATTTGGGACACTCTTAAGAGAGGTGAAAAAATCATTAAAGAGGATCTCTTTTGGGTTTTTAATAGAGGTACAAATCCTCATTTTTGGCATTATTCTTGGGATGGTTTCCCCCCAATCATTTCTTTATTTCTCAATCTTTAACCTCTGTGCAATTGTTCGAGTGAGGCTAGTTGGAATAGAGTGGTGAATTTTAAAACCACCAATCTCAGGGTATAGGTGGAAGTTACTTGCCAGAAAGACCCTCATGAATGGCCTTTTGGGGGCTCTAAGGAGAATCAACAGAAACTAGCAAATATTTTAGCTTGTAGACTTTGTAGTGCCCTTGATTGTAGAGACATTTTGGCTTGGGGTCCAGATCCAAATGGAAAAATGTTAAGTGCTTCTCATTGTACCTTACTTTGTATGGTAAGATTCATGATCATGAAGGTGTTTCCTAGTAGAAGTAGGTTTGAAATATTTTTTCTTGGTCCAAGTGCAATTTGTTTCTTTGGCTAGTTTCCCAAAATAGATGCCCCACTTGGGTGAATCTAAGGAAGAGAGGATTTCAAGTCCTGTCAATTTGTGTTCTTTGTAGAAATAGTGAAGAAAGTACTTCTCACCTTTTCTTCCATTGTTATTATGAAATAGATATTTTGCATTTATGATGGGGAGCATGGAACAATGCTTGTGTTCATATTACCTCTTTGGTGGAGTTTTGGGAGAGCCTGGGTTGGCCTCCATTGAAGACTGTTTGGGCTCTTGGCCCAACTTTTATTATCTGGAATTTATGGTTAGAAATGAATCAAAGAATATTTCAAGGTTATGAAATTGGAAGCTTCTTGGTGTGAATAAAGATTGTCAACAAACTTCAGGAGACTATTATAGCAAAGTGCAATTTGTTTCTCTTCTTGAGGCTTGTGCTCTTGCTGCAGTAAGGAACCTTAATCTAGTTGGTAATGGGACAACTTATGATTACGAGAAGAGATAAAGATAATCTAAATAGAAAATTCATAGAGAGGGAAGATGGTTCCCTCCTCTTGAGTTTGTTTTGAAGGTAAATAATGACGGTTCATCTTGAGGGGAATCCTGTACATGCAATAATTGGTGGTATTGGCAAGAGAAGTTATGGAAATGTTGTGTTCCTTTTGTCTATTTATAAAGGAAAACATTTGAATAATTCTAATGGAGACCTTATCTATTTTACATGGTGTTGAGAGAGGGTGCTCTTTAGGTTGGAAAAACATTTTTTGTGGGTCTAATTGATAGATTGTGGTTAATATGTTGATTTATTATTGGTTGGATAGAGTTTCTAGGTAGATAATCTTAGTGGCTAACTAGATCTTGAATATTTGTGTATCCTTGGAATCAATTTCCTTATGTCATACTCCTAGGGAGTAGATTAAAGTGGCTAAGTGGGCTTTTGAGAGCTTAGTGTGTTGGGAAGTGGATAAATGGGAGGCTCTTGCTATAGATTATTTGGAGATTCTGAGAAAGTTAATTAAGGATGATTGAAACTTGTAACATTTCTCTTCTAATGTGTTCTTTTGAGAACTTGTTATATGCTTTCCTTGTTTGAGAGCCTTGGATGGGCTTGAGACCTTTTTCTCTATAATTGTTGGTTTCACTTGAATAAATTTTTACCCCACTTCTA
Organism: Chamaecyparis obtusa; assembly: GCA_027943335.1. Lineage (NCBI taxonomy): Eukaryota > Viridiplantae > Streptophyta > Pinopsida > Cupressales > Cupressaceae > Chamaecyparis > Chamaecyparis obtusa. The sequence goes on along the minus strand of BSBK01003511.1, from coordinate 10,892 downwards.
TTCAAAAAAAATATTAGTCTAGTTTATTATGTTAATAATATTTTGAATTAATATATATTAACCTATTCGATGATTTCAAAGTGCATAACATGACAAAAGGGATATTTCTCTTTGATGATATAATGAATTAAATTTCTACCACTTAGCATAGCCAAGGTGTAATAAAGACATATGAGAATTGGTGAAGCAAAGATAGATCATTGAGAAAAAAAAGTATTAAGAGGTTAACCTTGACAATGTTCTCATGACAAGTGAATTGTTAAAGTTTTAATTGTTTCAATTTCTATGAACCTTTCAATTCTTTTTGGGCTTCTATAAATTCTCTTTTTGAATGAGGATAACTAATTTTTCTAGACCAAATCTTTACAATATTCTCATGATAAGTGAATTGTTAAAGTTTCAATTATTTCAATTTATATGAACCTTTCCATTCTTTTTGGGCTTCTATCAATTTGTCATTTTGAACGAGGATAACTAATCTTTATATACCACCAATGCATATTTAGGCAAGGACTTCAACAACATACTATCATTGTTTATTTTGTGAAATGTTTAATTTTATTAGTAAAAAATTATTAAATATTTATTCTAGGGTTATGGTTTTTCTTAAAAAAGTGATTTACATATTATATTTGTTCATTATTTAAAATATTGAAAATAAAATTTACATTATATTGGTCCTAAAAAAATAGTTGTTGATTTAAATAGAAAATTTATTCTCGTACATTCAATTGTGATTTCTAATTCTTATATTCATATGGAAATTATAATTTAAAGGATTTTTTCTATGTTTTCTTCTATATTTTATATTGTCCTCCAAATTGTTGACAATATAAAATAGCGAGTATCAAAGTCCACCAAGATCTGAGTAAAGGTCGTGTGTGCAATATCATGACAATAATTACCAATTGCTTCAAAATTTCCTAGTGACTCGCTAATAGCTTCAAAGAATGATTCGACACAAAAGTGGAGTGGTGGATTAGGGAGATGAATCTAAATATACATTATACTAAAGGATTTAGTATAAGAATTCAATGAGAGGTGTCACGGTTTTCGTATAAGAAGATGTTGGCCCTACACCAAGAGTGAGTGGAGTATATTGTTTCAATTCTTAATATTTTCAAATACCACAACAGAGAAACCATGTTCATAGGGGTGGATTTGAAAGTTTTATTCTATAATAGGTTGCCAAGAATTAGTGATCTTGGATTAGAAAGGAAGGATCGTAAATGGTTGCACAGGCTACTCTTCATTTTTAATTATTTCTTTTTTAATTTCAGCACCTAAGTTTATTTTGATGAGATTACGTAATGCCCTACCAGGGAACCCTTGGAACCAAAGGGTAAAACATGCACTTAACAATTTTATTTTTTTTAAAGTAAAGATGTAAACCATATATATAAGTCCAACTAGTAACCATAAACACAAACATGATAGTACACACAAGAGTAACATCATGATCAACTCATGATCGCACACAAGTGTAATTTTTTTCGAGCACTTCAAAAGGTTCTAAAACAATTTAAAGCACAAGCATGAATGGTAAGGCCATGTTCAATCAATCACATGAGAGTTTGGATCACAACCACAAACCCCAAAGATCATGATCAGACCATCGTCAACAATCATCCATTGAAGAGACCTCACATCCTCATGGCAATATAATGCAAGAATCTAGCAAACATGCAAGAAGTGGGAATCATAACCATGCATGTTTGAATCCAAACTATTATGAATGAGAAGGCCTTACAAAGATAAAGGGTATCCAAAAATAAATTCACTTTTTTGATAGACCCTCTACAAGTACTCTCTGTTTAAAAGTGACATTTCAAAAGTAATGCAAAAACTTTCAAAAGCGATGCAAAATTTATCAAAAGTGATGTTTCATTGATCAAAAAAATGTTTTGAGGGTCAAAGGCAATGTTTCATGGATCAAAGGTGATGAAACATCAGTAAAAAGTGATGCACTAACCCACTTTCAATAAAAGTTAAGTTTGAAGCCCAAACAAGAGGTCAATCTGGGTTCTAGGATTAAGGAGGCTTGCTAACACCAACATACGACTAAAATGTAGGTTTTCTCCATAGTGGGGAGTACTAGATACACACCTTGAGGCATTACCCACTCAACTACAATCAGTAACATAAAGAAGTAAACTACTCTACGATCAAATACATACATGTGCATATAAAGTTCTAGTGTATATACATCAATGAATATACTCTAAGTACATAACTAAAGAGCATATAAATGCATACAACATGAGTGAAGTGAGGCATAGCATGGAGCACTAAATGCTCCAAGTCTCTAAATCTGGAGGAATCTCGTCACCTGTACACCAGTCCCCAACAATGGTATAGTGCAATGCCACCCTACCATGTGGAACTCGCAGGCCCACCCCACAGTGCTCACATGGATAGTAACCTGACTATATACACAAGGAAAACATGCAAGCAAGGAATGAATATCACACATGCCAATCAAAATGCATGAATCAAGGATGATACAACAATCCAAGTATAGTTCATAAAGATGTATAGTACAAAGACACATGGATAACATTCACATGTGGACCAATAGCCAAGGTGAATACCAAGAAACACTCATCGTACACAAGGCCACTACTTAATACTAATAAATTTTTGGTGTAGATACTCAAGAGTGGGAGCTTAATCACATAGCACATGGTGTCCCATTTAGCTTCAAGCAATCCTTCTCTCAACAAGGAAGCTCTACTGAGCCATATCAACATCCGTAGATGAAAAATCTATTTATACCATATCAACATATGTAGATGACAAGGTAATATGCCATATCAACTTCCTCAAATGACAACAAGGAAAAGGAATACCATATCAACATCCTCAAACAATAATAAGGCAGTCACATTAAATCTTATTATTATGATTAGATCCCATTCATTTATTTAATTATCACTTATTATGAACTCTACCAAGGGATACTCGAGGAACCCTTTGTGTCCTAGCCCACCTTAGTGAGCCACTCCACTTCACTACTCAAACACAAAATAACTCATCTCTTTAAAACAATGAGGTACAAAGAAAATAATCTAATAAGACAAAAAGCCATAAAAGACCCTCAAGTTGTAAACCACAAAACAAGGTAAGTTCTATTGACCTCAATACCAAGAGCATATGTCACTCAGACCTCGACATAGGAGCATAGCTCAACTATATGTTGAGATGTGGTCTCAACACCCAACATCTACATATCTCATGAAATCTCAACCTCAAGCACAGAGTATCCAAACATAATAGAAAACAAAAAAGAAGTCAAAGCAATAATAGGAGGATAGCTCAACTCCAAACCACTCAAGGTAAAAACTGAGTAAACACAAGAATAAGCCAAATAACAAATCACTCAATTGACCACTTTTACAATGGCATGGATTCCCACGAAATCTATCATTCATCTCATTACAAAATGAGGAAGGCTCACAATGCTCAAAAGCAACAAAATATTCAAAATTTGGCAAAATCCAGAAAGGTGTAAAAATCAATAGTTTAGTGTTGAAAGTGCTCTTTCGGATCAAGATATAAAAATACCTAGAATGTCCTATAACCATTATGATTCTACGATCCTACTTATTATAGTGGAGACTACTAATTTTAATAATTAGATAAGGCTGAACATTATGACTTACATGTTTTGGACGACACACAAAACAATGTGATGAAGAAAAAGCCCAAAAATCAAACTTTAAATGAAGTGAAAAAAAGAAAGCACATATTCCCTTAGGCACCTAACAACACACTTTTCCAATACGATTTCAATTATAACATCATGGGAGAAAATAGATAGATTCATGACATAAAAACTCATCATGACATAAAATCTCAAACTAAAAACCCTGTAAACTTGTACAAACCCAAACGAGTGCTAAAAGCATAAAGTAAAGTGGCTAAATCTCTAACTATCATCCCACAAAGAAAAAAAAAATAGAAACCAACAAAAATAGATAAGGATTGATCAAAGACATAAGAACCCTACCTCACAGTCAAAGGAGAAACCATAAATGAGTGCAATAAAATAAATCCCATGCTGAATCTAAAATGACTCCACATGAAGAATAGCAATTCCAACCCGATTCCAACGAGGTGCTACCCACAAAAATTAGAGGATCCAGTCACTTCCAATGAATAAAAACCAAATTTCTCCACAAGAGATTTTGGAGCAAATTCCTTATTACCCAAAATTAAAAGTGAGTCAAATGAACTCAATTTCAAGATATAAAGGTACTTTTAAAAAGTGACTTTTGAAATAGGTCACTTAAATACTTTAAGTGAACTATTGACTTTACCTCGAAAATGAATTAAATCAATTCCAATAAAATGGAATTCAACTACGAAAATTTAGCCAATAAATAAAATAATATTAAAATTCCCTAAACACATTAAAATAAGCTTTTTAATAAAATCATCCATGACAACTACGAGAAATTATAATTGCACAAACATGCTCACAGGTCTAACATAGTATGCAATATGAATTTAGATTTACCAACATGTACTAGAGGGATACTATAATAATCATGAGTATATCGTTCACACAAGAATGATATTGGCTCAATAATGAAAGGGGGTTGGTGATACTATCTCCTATGCCACTGCCTGAGATATAGACACACTTAAATCCTATAGCTCAGGTAGGATGTGTCTGGTACATGTTCACCAAAAAAAGTAAATATCAAGTGTAGATGCTCATGATATAAATATTTGAAGCTCACAAAATATATGATAAGAAACAATGAAGGAGAGTGACACCATCATGTGGACCTCATGAATGAGTAACTACGACTTTGTCTCACTTTGTACAAGCACAAAGGGCATAATGCATAGCAATAGTGTGATATTGAAATAAACATCATATCATTAAATTAAAATTTCATTTAAATAAATCATTTTACATCATATGAGTATAATAAGTGAAAGTAAATAACTGAAATATCCAACTGCACAAGAGGCACAATAATCAAGGAGCCCAATAACATCATCTTGATAACGTAATTTAAATAATCTCAATTGCAAAATATAGTAGGTATCATCATGTGGATATTATCAAAACACTAATAAAACATAAGCTAGCATAAAATCATCAATAGAACAACAATCAAAATATAAGGGTGGTAATCAAATGCATCAAACAGTGTAACCACCAGATCACATCACATGGATAAATGATCACAATTAGGTAATCACTAGAACATACCTCAGTGAAACCATCATATCACATAAAAAGTATATCAAGGAAGATACCAACCATAACCATAGCAATAATCTCAGGATGAACCCAAGAATCAACTAAATTGGGTGCATCTTACAATGGCAACATAAAACCATAACACAAGAATAGTCACCACATCACAAGATCCATTGAACCAATCACATAGGAGCAATAATAAATTCCCAAAGCCAAAGAAAGGAATCACTAACCAAGTAAACAATCAGCCACAACATAGTGGTTCTTACAACCAGACATAAATATCTTGTTGATGCCATGACATAAATTAGATCACCTTGAAGGTACAAACCTCACACGATCAAGCAATATGAGCATATATAGCCATCAAAGCATATGATCAGCTCATCCAACTACACGTAAGTATACATAGAGCTAAAACCACATATATCGAGATGTTATGTAGAAAGCAAATGGGAGAGGCACTACATTCCCCCCAAAGACTAGGCTTACTCCTGAAGCCTGCAAGTCAAACCAAAGAAGCACACCAAGTGCAAGCTCAAAACCAAAACAATGCCAAAATAGCTATACGAATCCTCCATAAGTCTGTCTAAATCACACCAATTTCTTACTAGCTAGCCTCACAACTAGTGAAAGAATGAACACACACCAAAGAGCTTCAACAATCTCTCCAAGTCCTTCAACAAGGAACACAAAATGTCCTAGGAAAGATGTGTCTAGCTGAAAAATCTACCAAAAGAGACATAGCACAAGCCACTCTGCCTCATCACAAGGCATTCAACTGCAAAACAATGCCCTCAAGAGTCTCCTCTAAGACCAAGGAACTAAAACTCTCCAGTCACCAACTTAGGAACATGGGGGAAAGATCATCCCAAAATGTTGAAAAGAACTACCATGCTCATCCAGAGAATTCTTTATTCCAACTAGAGTCTCACTACTCACCTAAGAATTTGAAAAAGATAAGGAGTCTCTACCAAAAATTACACTTCTAAGAGGGATACTACTTCCAACTCAGGTGTACCAAGAGATACAATGTACAAGGTTTCTTCTCATAACCAATAGAACTCACAAAACAAAGGCTCCATACTGCACTCCTTCCACTTGAAGGGATACTCAAAGCCTAACCAATCACCAAGTATATGGGAAATGTGATTTCTTTTGTTGAGAGCTCAACTATACCTGGGAATTAGGGTCACACAACCCAACTAGATCACGCGCCCACCTTCAACAAGGTGGAAATGATTCCTAATGGTGAACATCATCTTAAACTCAAATCCATGACCAAGTTTAGGATGGTAAGATATGCACATAGATACCATGTCCTTCTAGCCTAAAACTAGGAATACCAAACCACCATTAATCTTATGGAAACCTGATCTCCAACATGGAGTCTTGCCAAGAAGGATAACATGACTAATACAATACCATATATGTAATCATATATAAATAAGGACAAGGGAGTGTCATGACTGGGAAAGGAAACTCTCACTATTCCCACACCATGCTAGCCCAAAGAGGAGTTGGGGAACCCACAACCGAAAAAGCCCCAAAGAACACTCACTAGAAACACTAAGCAAAATAGGGTGCATTAGACACCTTCACAATCACTCTAAAAGAGCCAAGAATAATAAAAAGACATGGTCATCAAGACCTACAACAAAGATACAAAATAATAGGTAGACTAAGTCATACCAAACCATCCACAAATAAACAATACCAAGAGAGAAAGCACTCAAGATCTCAAATCACATCATGAGAGCAAACAAGAATCTCAATAATAATATACACTATAAAACCAATGCAAAGCATTTAGGCTCAACCAAGATCACACAAGATAGGCATTGAAATTAACAAAAATACCATGATTCTTACTAATGCTCAAAATAAGGGTTGCTAAAAACAACCATTTGATCTTTAACAATTTTCATAAGGTTCATGCGATTTCTAACTGTATAATCACGACACATATTTACTCATCAATTTCAAAATGTAGCTATTACCATCCTAACCAAGGAGATTTACAATCCAATGCATCTTTAGTCAATTAACGCTAACATGCATATACATTATTATCAACTTGCACTTCTTTTATATTAAAATAAGATTTCCTCATAACTTAAATAAGAAGTCATTCTCATTAACATCTTTACAAAAAATCAACAACCACACTAGTACATTTTCTATGATGTTCTCTCATGAACATACTATCAAAGGTCCACATGGAACATGATAGAGTCACTAAACACAAGACATGGTAGCAACAACAAACATTTGAAATAGTTACCATGAAACAAAAAGGAAAAACCCAAATGGGGGAATATCAATCCAACAATGAATCCAAAATGAGCTCATTTTAACAATAAATCAAATGTGACAAATGTAACTAGATAGATAGAGAAGTTTGGGTGACTAGTTCAAGCATAATAAATACCAAAATTTAATGCTAGCCCACACAACACGTGGAAAGATCCGCCAAGAAATATAAACAAAAATCACCAATCATGAAATTCATTCATGAAATATTGTGACCAAAATTGAATCTATTACATAAGAGGGAGTAACTACCACATGACACTGAGGAACACATTGTCTCAACAACATTAGAGAACAACCCAAACACACACCGAATAGTGAACCATCAAGGATCTCAATCACATGCATCATTATACTTTTGGAAAAAACAACAATATTCTTTCACAATTCAAATTTCCTTATTCTTTCCATGCAAGACAATAATTCCATTATGCAGGGTCTCAATCAGATGAGGTTCTAAGTACAACCTCAAAACATATGTTGAATACACAATACAAGTTCACCAAGACCAGAACACGGAGAGGAAATTACACCACAAGGAAAGAAAACACATGGTTGGAATATGAGATTCAATCTCTTAGAGAGGTTCTCTACACACTCACACAAGAGAGGTTACACAATGATGTTTTGAGGAATGTATGACCTACAACCATGAAGGTTCTTCCCACATCAAGGTTATGCATAGGTCACATCACAAGTCATTAAGACTAGCTATAATAATACAAAACAACCCAAATCATAAGGTTATGGTAATAATCTCAACATGACACAAGTGACGGATAATCTCCATTATCACCATAACATCATCGTACTCAATATAGGGTAGATACAAGGTCACAAAGACAAAAATATCGGATATAC